>JASAND010030620.1:0-16221 GCA_030248195.1 Trissonchulus latispiculum
ATAGTTTATTACAGAGGTACACACATAGTACTTCACATAATAACGAGTAAATATACCAGGGGTACTAGTAACACTAGAAATACCACAAAAACACAATTACATGCGTACGTAAGGCAGTACACAAAAATACAAGTATTTGGTAGAAACCGCAAATAAAACCGAAACTAAAGAAGAAACTGGACAAAGAAATTGAATATGAAAATACCCCCCGAAATTTCTAAGGGAGAGAGCTCAACCTCCTGATGGAAAGGAAATCAAACAGTTTGTATATGTGAAATTAAGCGCTATAAAATGAAGATGAAGGTCACAAGTTGAAACATTTGTGGACACGGAAGAGACACGCAGAAGAAGACATCAAAAAACAAGAAGAAGACTTTGAAAGTCTTCGGCACTGCAATGAAACGATGCAAGTAATAAATAATTAATAAAAGAGATATAAAATTAACAAAATTAATGAAACAGTTAAACATTAAAACAATATAATGCATTTCTCACAAGACAAAATGTGTAATGTTAGAAAATACTGGGGAAGTAGAAACTTCAATAAAATTTAGTGTATCTGATTCGTTTATTGTTTTGAAGTTCAGAAAGACTAGTTATAACTCAGTACGAGTGAAAATTTGATTAATTTTTATTCGAATGCCGCAAGTGCTGCTTCGACTTGTGGGGATTTGCAATTATCTGCAGGGACTTGTGAACTTGTGGCTTGTGGCCACAAGTTGTCTAAAATTGGGTTTCATCAAGCTTTGCTGGCAACTTGTGGACACAAGTCACAAGCCACAAGTAAATAACAGGCAAGCATGCTGAAATGACGTCAGAGGTCACAAGTTGAAACATTTGTGGACAAGGAAGAGACACGCAGAAGAAGACATCAAAAAACAAAAAGAAGACTTTGAAAGTCCTCGGCACTGCAATGAAACGATGCAAGTAATAAATAATTAATAAAAGCAATAAAAATTAACAAAATCTATGAAGCTTTTAAACATTAAAACAATAAAATGCATTTCTAACAAGAAAAAATGTGTAATGTTAGAAAATACTGGGGAAGTAGAAACTTCAATAAAATTTAGTGTATCTGATTAGCATATTGTTTTGAAGTTCAGTAAGTTTAGTTATAGCCCAGTACGAGTGAAAATTGATTTTATATTATTTTTTGATTAATTTTTATTTGAATGCCACAAGTGCTGCTTCGACTTGTGGGGATTTGCAGTTGTCTGCAGGGACTTGTGGACTTGTGACTTGTGGCTTGTGACTTGATGAAACTGAAACTTGAAAATCAACCTGTGGTGCACTTGTCACAGGCAGGGACTTTGCTTGTGACTTGTGACTTGTGGCTAATCGTGGAATAAACAGAATTTGCTTGTGGCTTGTGAACTTGTGAACTTGTGACTAATGATAAAATCGGCCCCAGGTAAAGGAACCCCCATAAGCACCTTCTCGGCAAAATCGGGACAAAAATGTTTTGAATACAATTTTACTTAGCATTTCAGGCCAAAAATAAGGGTTATTTTTAACAAAAAGTGAGCTAGCACATTAACCGAAAAACCAAAACCCTCGTAAGTTTGCCACAGTTTGGACCTATTAGAGCCTAATCACTGGTAAAAGGCTGTAGCATAAGCTTGGGACTCCCAATTTTATTTAGATCGAAAGCGGCACACGTCATCTACCAACTTTCTGCTAAATTTCAAACGTTGATCTGTTATTGCTGTAGAAGGAATCAACGCTCGAAAGCCGGAATACGTTTATTTTTAGTTGTAGTAGCAATTGACATTCGTTGCAAGTTTCAGGATTGGTCGAACCGTTATTCCACCAGACCTGAAAAAAGCGTTTTGGAAAACTCATTTTTGAACCAAAATTTATACTTTGGCGTCCTGCCACCAAAGTATGAGGTATATTGTTGCCCTCCTAAAGTTTAAATTTGAAATGTTGGCTAACGTTGGACTGAAAAGTAGCTCTCTCCTACGATGTCGTGCCAACTCGTTCGTAGCCCCTCCTTAATGCTAGTCCCTGAGTCTCAGTCTGTCTATATGTCCTTATGTTACTAACTCTGCGAATTTCAGCAAGCGATTGGAGATCTTAAGCGGACTGTGCTGCGTTATAAACTCTTGGATGGTGCCGAAGGTAACTTGTGATACATATGTTGTAACTCCCTGACTAGGTTACTTACTAAAATTACTAATATACTAAGTTGCATTAAAGTTGAAGATAAAAATTGAATACACTTTGAATTTTCATATCGACTAACACCCTCAGTCCAACTTGTTCGCAGCATAAAAGTTAGACTTAAAAGTTAGATTTATTTCCGACAACTTAACACTAAGTATATTTAAATTAATCTATTGCGTCCATATCTACAACTGATACAGGCGGTCTTTGGCTGGATACAGTTTAGTTGTATTTTCGCAGCTGTTTAGTAGAATGGAAGAGAAGTTTCCATTTTTCCTAATACCGTTAATGAAGCATTCACAAGCTGTAAATATATCTGTACTTAAATTCGGGCCATAATATTGATATCATATCAAATCTGTTATCATCACTGCTAAATGTACTGATTCGACGCGTCCACTTTAGTTTCGATTTTCTTAAACGTGAATATTCTTGCAGCAACGGTACGCTTGGTTGATAATCTGCGCCAACAGTTGCCTTACCTAAAATGAATAGAATACAAACAAAAATAAGAAATTATTATCTGAATTCGAAGCAAAAGCAAAGTATTAATGACTTTTTTATAAGTATGATTGTAGTAGTACTCAAAGCTGCGAAGCCACTAAACTGTTTCTAGTGAAAAAGTTTTGTATGTTTGATAGAAGTGATACTTTATGAAGTTTTAAGTTTCTCTAAATAATCACTACCCCAGCCACAGCAGTTGCGATACCAACTAGCCCACATGCCCACAAAAAATTGGATGGCCAAGTTCTACAAAATATTGACAGCATAGATTGAATAACGTGTAAACGTGCTCTTGGAGATTCAGGAAGTTGTTGAAATTTTTGTGCGTTTCTTGACATGTAATTTATCTATTTTTGTAGGCATCTGCATAAATAGTTTCAATTTAAAAAAATGTACATAATCCAAACACACAGACACCAAAACAAAATAATCTCTTGTAGATTTCTTTAGATTCTCTAGATCTATATGGCCAGTTGTGAACTACTACAACTCCAGTTTCTGCTAAAATCGTAATCACGATTTCAGGTTAAGTTCAATTACCTTTGGAATTTTCAAAGTATGATATATGAAAAACAAAGTTCCAAGAATTATGTGGATAGCAGTAACTAGCGTATACAGTTCCCATAACTGCTCATATACCGCATAAGATCCCACTATCCAAGCTAGAATGCTGAACGGTAGTAACTGTGAAAGTCCAAACAAATTTATCCTAAATTAAGCACACCAACTGTTACACACGACGTACTAATCTCGAAGAATACTCATTTGCTGGCGTAATAACATCCTTTTTATATTACTGTATATCGTGATTCATTGAACTAAATTGAACTTAGATCAATAGTACAGGTTTGATTTCTTCTTCCACTTCGGCATCATAGGAGTGGGATACATTGGCAAACGTCGAATGAAGATAGCACAGTCTTCCACTAGAATCCATCCAACCGTATTGGCAAGAAGGATCGGACATGCAACAATTACTGCAGCATAAGTTCCAAAATTGGTCCAGCATCTGGAACTCAACAATTGAAACAACGAACAGTATGGTTACAGCAGCTTTATCCGAGAACAAATTTTGAAACTACTGTGCGCAGCATTAAATGCGTGCTGTTTATAGTCAGACATTAATCGCTTCGAATTTGCTACTTTGTGTCATGATAAGAATTTGAATTTATAAACAAGTAACTGGTTCTAAGATTACATCAACCAGGCAAGTGGCGGAAAAGTTCTAATTATGTCACAACGGCATTATCCCAAGAATTGTCTCAGGAATTATCCAAGGTAATTTTATGTCATCGAACTGCTTCATTTATTGAATAAGCCTGCTTACGAATAGTGTGAAGGGTATTGCTTCATTACTATAGTCGACGGAATTAGTATCAGCAACGGCACTCCTAGAAAGCCGTATTTGTTTTGTGCAGTATTTACAGCCAAAGAAAATCGTCAGTGTAAAATATTCTTCTATAAATACTTTCTTAGAAGACTGAATTGACTTAAAAATTAACAACATGTAGTCCAATGTTTAAAGTTAACTTCAAGTTTTAAATTAAATGAATGTATACGTATTGTAAGATCCATAAATACAAGATACACGAAGATGTTTCAGAGTTCAGCCTAGAAGACATGAAATGCTGCATTATTCAGAAAAATAGTTTTTTTACTTCCGATTGCAAAATCTGGCCCCTGCCAATATTAGTCCATTGACCAAAAGCTGGAATAGTTAACAAAAGTAATTTGATGTCAAAAGTTACGCTTGTTAGACTAACAATTGATAAGGGAATAAAAGACGAGATTAGTTGGCCAATCAAAAATTAAGCGTTTAGTTTCTTTTACACACCCGTAAAATAAATCTATTAATGCCGATTTGAAACTGACCTGTGCCCAACAATAGTGTTACTTTGCTTGATATTGCCGAATCGTATGAAATCATTCCCGTCAGTATAGCGTATACATGAATTGATTCAAATAACATAAAAGTGCAAGCTGCTTGAGTGGAGTATTGTATCAACAGTGCAATAATCCCACACATATTCTGAAATGAGTTTGCATGGAAAATGTAGTTTTCTGATGATACTATTCAATCAGATTAATATTTAACAAACTAGCAGTTCATGAATCATGCTGATTGGATTTAGCACTTAGACCGGAAGCAATATAGAGCACAACAAGTTTAAATTTTAAACGTTTTCGACTTAGCACGTTCTTCCTTACAAATACGTTATAACTTTGCGATTGGAGTAGACAATATTTCGAGCTATGTATCGTTTCACTGTCGCTATGATAAAACAATTACTGCACTGTTGGGCGTTTGCGTATTTGTAAGTTTTGTCCTTTGTAAAGGAACACTGTTTTGTATGGAAGTACGCAATGGAATAACTAGGTTGCGTCTCGTTAACTGCCACATATATGTGGACTGAGGTATGTATATATCCTTTTTCTGAGACTGAGAGGAGACCAAATTCAACTGTAACCGTTTGAAAAATATTTTGGTAGTCAATTTCGGCCAGTTTTAGTTCGAAAAGCATGGTCAGACAGTTTCTACTCACCCATGACCACTTATTTTCAACCATTGATAAGATTAACACATGGCATAAGAAGAACGCTACTTCCTGGCAAGTATGAACAAACCCTTCATAATGTTCATAATTTCTGAAACCATGGTATTCAAATAAAGAAATTAAATGTTTTTCTAAAACTCAAGCAGTGGCGAAAGCAACTTATCTCATAATGATAATGCCTTAGCTCTTAATAGCCTTCCTTAAACAAACTGAGTATTCTGGATCTGTAGCATAAACTGATGTATCCTTAGCAGAGGAAATCTATGCACCTTGTTACAGCTTGACAGAAAATGGTGAACCCCAAGATAGTCAACATCCATGTACAGCCGATGCTCTTCAAAGCAATGATAACGTACTGGACCATTTCAGAATGGTGTGGATCTGGTGGCTGCTAAAAGTCAACTATTAATATGTTCAATCCAATCGACAAAATAGCAACACGGTTCTTGATCTTTAAACCTTACACGAGGCACAAGTTGAGCAAAACATGGCCTGAAGAAGGATTACGTTTTCCAAACTATGTGAATGTTTTAAAGTGTAACTGTGGCATTTGGTGTGCCCTTCAAAAGACCCGTCTGCTCTAATTAACGTTATGCCTGGTTAAAGTGCAGGTAAAACAGAAATTTCCTCAACGTTACTTCAGGCGCATAGGGTTCAACCACGTGCAGTTCCAAGTGTATTTTCATAGCAATACAACAAACCAAACGTGTACCCAGTATTGTGTGAACTTATTTAATTAGTCTTGCAGCTATGTGGCTATATCTCAAAAAGCTTTACTAATCAGAGGCATGTAGTATTCATTGGTTGGCTTTTCATCCATAAGTGCTGTTTGTATCTGTAAAACTCACAATACTTTCCTTTTCTAATGTGCAGCCTTTGGACACCGCTGGAAAGTTGTCGTCGGGTTCTCCATGGTGTACATAAAGGGTCAGTAACGACTTTTGCACAATCCACAAATCGATCGCCGGTTTAACGGCTGCTGTAACTTCTCGAGCATATAATGCATCAGGTGGAGGAAGTCGAGTCCCATCCAAATACTCAATAAATCCAGCATAATATCCGGCAACTATCAAGACAGGCCTGCGTTTTGACGCGATATTTAATAGTTCAGGATTCTACAAACAAGAAATTAAAAAGGATTATGGTTCCTTGCTTGCATAACCTAAATACGTGCAGTTAAAAGGCTTGGTTCGTCAGGCATGTTTTGTTAGGTACACTAAGAGCTCCGTGGTTTCCAAAAATAAATAGATTCTCTTTCAAGTATTGCGAGAGATTGACACCAGTGCTGTGCTAGCAATAATGTGCTTATCACATACACCCGTGGACCTAATTGATGCATAGGCTAGAAATATCTGTTTCCGGTGCTGTCTATGAAAGCTTTGTAGTCTGTCTAATTGCTTGGTAACTACTAAAGAAAATTTGGTAAAGCAAACATAAAAATTCTTGAACATGCTTGTTCATACCTTGTTTAACACAGAGCAGGGATAGGGTGGAGGAATAAAGGTTGGTGCAAACACATCAGGCCGAAAAAGGACATGAAAAAACCGAGTCGATACTAGAACGAGACAAAGTCTTGGAAATTTTGACAAGGTATCTTTAAGCAAAATCTAAAGCGCCTTCAAGGTTGGAGTAGATGACTTTACCGTCGGAGCATCCGCAAGTTTAGCAGGAATATGCAATTGTTGCAAGCAAATTACTGGTCTTTTATAGAGTTTAGTCATCGCATAGACTTTTATAGTTAATTAAGTCACATATTTGCGAAGCATAAGAGCTTCAGGTAAATATTTTATGAAATTGTTGGTTTCGTTAACTTACAATCATTCCACAATGAGTATTGCTTAAAGCTTCGGTTGAAACTTCACCTAAATTATGCATGCACTAGCGATTTCTGGGGCATCAGGTATCAGACACAGTTATCAAAACCAGAGCATAGTTGAACAAAATGTTTTAGTAAGACTTTTCAAATGATAAGTAACTGGGTTACGGACATGGTCTAAAACTAGAATGACAGCAGTGAAAGTGAGTTTAGCAAAGGTATTCGCAGTGAGGAATTCAGCACCAGTAGGCAGTACAAACATCAAAATATTTCTAAAAAGAACCTTCTGTGGTTGTAACAATGGCGTTGGCATGAACTGTTACTGCTGTTGATGGTTGAACAGGCGTAGCCCCGTGTGTAATTTTGGTTGCCATGACATGAACAGTAGGCTTGGTTTCGGGCATCGTCATGAGTTTTGTTGCCGTAGATGTATTCAATTGGACAACAGCAGTAGATATACTAGTTGTGTCAATGGCTGTGGATGTCGTAGTAGTATAAGCCCCTTGCCAGAGCTCTATGTTTGGGACTGCAGCAATTATAGTGGTTGCAGCTATGTTTGTTGTTCCAGATGTCTCAATAGCAGTGGATGTTGATATTGTATGTGCGTGAGTAGTAGCTATGGATTCCGCAGTGGAGATTATGGTGATAAAGAAGGATGTAGTTGCCTCAGTAGTAGTTGTGGATACAGAAGTATTGGTCGTGCCATCAGTAGATATGGGTTTCGTGGTTGTCTTGGAAGTAGCTACCGACTCTGTACTTGTGCCAGTGGTAGCAATATATATAGTTGGTCCAGTGATGAGTACATAGTTAGTCATTGTTGCAGATGTAGTTGTGGATGGAGCAGCCGCACCATAATTATGAGTAGTTATGAATTCTGTAGTTGTGTCTGCTATGGGTGTGGAGTTTGCAGATGTGTGAGTGGTAGCTATGGATATTATGGATATCGTGGAAGCTAAGTTTCGTGTAGTTGAGCCAGTTGTAGTTATGGCTATTGAAGTTGACACAGCAGCTGCGGTAGTTGATTTTGCCACAGTAGTTGATGTCGCACTTGTAGAACTCACCGTTGAACTACACAGGCTACTTATTGTCGTCTCAGCATCATAGTTGTCGGTGGATGCAGAGTTTATGTTGGCGACTTAAATTATTTATGAATAATTATGCTAAACGATGTACACTTTTAAATTGAATTTTTGGGTGAAGTTTCATTCATTAGGAATATGTGCATAGAAACATAGTGTTAATGGTCATTAGGGTTAGATTAAGATTCCTGAATGTGAAGTAGTACACTGAACCATCTTTGGCGCTAACTGGTATATTGAAGAAGGACTAGCTTAAGGTGTTTTGCTAAATTCAAATCGTGCAGTTTATTTAAACGCAGTAAAGCCAGATTCTGAGCAGCAAATAAATTTATTGTTCGCAATTAGGGTACCGTTTGACCCCAACCGGTCAGTCAACGTTTGTGGCCAAAAGTTATTTTAGTTGAATGTATCTTTAACAAGTGCATTCTTTCCACTTTTCGTTTTGAACACGGCTGTTGTATTACATTTGTGATAAATGATTGCTCACATTTCATTGTGACTTCATTGTGAATTCATTCAATGATTTCTGGGGCCCCTTTCAATATTTGCAGTTTTAGGTAGAACTGATGCAAGGATTGCCAAAAGCAGCAGCTTTAGATATGTTTAAATTTTAGAAGTTAGCTTCGTAATGAGAAGTTAGATATTTGATACCTGAAAAATTCATTCAATGAATCTCCCTTAACTTAAATATTAAGATTTTAGCTCTGGTGCCAATTTAATCCTGCATTGTTTCGTGGTTACTGCGCTTTTCTTAGTTTGCACTGGACAACAATTGTTCAACGAGTGTTTGTTTGCTGGATTGCATACTCTGTGGTCATGGAACGATGAAACATGTGCGACTCCTAGTTTTGTGCGTAGGTAGTTAATATTAACTTACAGGTGACTTTTGGTTCATTGGGTGAAGTTTGGCTTCTAACTGACCAAATTCCAATGTCTAAGCGTTGAAAACTTACTGGCTGACGTGGCTAAAGAAAACACTGAAAGCTTAGTCTTGGTACAATGATTAAATACCGTAAAATTTAGTCAAAATCTATGTTGCACCAAAATCAGAACCGTAAACAGTAAACAGAACTTGCAGTGTAAATTTCCGGCACACCGGCATAACTTATTGTATCCAACTGTCATATCACATTCAGGAGTGTTGTTGGATACACAAACGGTACAGCCATCCTCATCAATGATGTACCCAGCCTGACATGCAGCACGATCGTCCCCTCTGGAACAATTATAACCCTCTGCTGACATAATCAGACGTCGCAAGATTTCGACTCCTTTTGTTGAATCGTACTGATCGAAATTGCATTCCATTTGAATTTCTTGGCAAACTTTGTTGCAATCTTCATCAGGACCACTCAGTTTATATAGAAAACCGTCCACAATATGACCTGCTGAAAATGAAAGATGTCGCTGAGCTACAAGAACCTTCTAATCAACCTTTCACGACTCTACTTCAAGGAGGGGTCACTTTGGTCAAAAATCGGTTAGTTCATTCGCTCATTTTCACACATAATATGCCCCCATATGTTCTTAAAAACAAGACAAAATATTAGTGTTCAAAATTAAACTGTGTCAGAGTTATCCTGGTTCAAAGCTGTAAAACTTGAAAATAATGGTGATGGGCCCTGCAGGGTCAGGTGGAGACCGAACGCGATCGAGAACAGGGTGGACCGGTACTCCAAATTAAAGCCTTTACTAAGGTACTATTTTAGTGCAGACGCAGTTCAAGGATAGCTATCCAGGCGTCCACAAAGCATGCTTGAGTGATGCACTGACCTAACTTTGGAACACTGCCAACTATAACTTTAACTCATTTTATCTTGCACTGATTTATCTGCATTTTAGACCCATAGTTGTATGAGAAAAGTTGCTCCTCGTTCCATTAGCTATCGATTGACAGCAAAGTTTTTTGAGCTTACTACAGTCGATAGAAACTTGCGAATACATTCATAAGACGTGTTTTTATGCGTAGAGTGCAGCTATCTATTGGCCATTTCTGTAGCTTTTGTCAATCGTTCAGGACTAGCAAAAGAGTACTGTTGGTTGTTTTCCATAGTCCAAAAACGCTGGATTTTCCAAAATTCACCAAAAATCCGCCACTCAACAGAATTGCACCAAACAAGATAGCTGCACTCTACAATATGTCCTTGGCACATGTGGGAAGTTTCAGCGCTGTATCCTTCATACAGCGAAAAATTTTTCTGCCACATTTTTCCTGCTGCGCCTCAGCGCAGCAGGTCTCTTATGTTTGCTCGGCCCGAGCCCTCACACGCATTTTGCTTGATAAATATACGCATCACCGTAAATGCGTGTAAACAATGGTTTAAGATAGAGCTAGCATGATTTGTGTCTGAAATATTGTCTTTCATTCTACAGAACTTCTGTTTCCGATTTGTGTACATATTACGCATATATGTATTGTATATATATTAGTTCCAATTCCAAAACCTGAAACGTCTATTCTCTGTTCTGATTGATGACTCATTGTTAAAGTTCAACTTTATCTCATCTCAGCAAAGATTTTTCAAAGACATGGAACTTAGGAAAAACATGTGATACTATACACACAAATGCTGAATACTTATAACTTTACTTCCGATATAAAGGTAAATTAAGTTCCCCAAGGTTTTAAAAAATCTTCAATGTTTTGCACGTATATTGCCTGTAGTAAGCAAGTGAGAGCTCTCTTACCGAATAATTAGCTGCGCAGCAGGTTTACAATTAACTAAATGTCCGTCCAGCGATAAAGGAACCTTTTGCAGAAAATATTGCTTGTTTTAACCTAACTCTTTCATTTTCCTATGTTTAACACATGGCAAGGTCACCTTTTGTTGGGCTCTACAGAACGACAGAAGAAATATTACGCAAAACGCACTTGTCTTGTTTTGAGGACCCATGGGACTACAAAATATGTGAAAATGAGCAAAATCAGAGATGGTCGAAAATCGGCGAAAAAGTGATTCCCCCCCATTAGGGGGGGTCCATTTTTTGTTCATTTTTCCACTGTCTCCGATCTCGCTGATTTTTCACATATTTTATTGTCCAAATGGTATATTTTAACTAGTTCTTAAAATTAAAGTCGTAAGTCTGACCGTTGTCAAGTAATTCCTCAAAGTTAAGATTTCATGTGTTAAACATAGGAAATCTAACGAGAAGATTACCCCTAAAAGGGGAAATAGTCCGCCTTTGAGCCATACAGATATAATCATTGATTAATATAAACACCTGAATTCAGCATTTTGAAGATTTAGTTTTTTGGTGGACAGCAGCTTACGAGAAAAATGATAGTGTCATGAAATCACCGCGGTTTAATGTTTTTGAGTTATATAGCAAAATGCATAGTAGAAGCATCATTTTTCGACTTGTAGCAAAAAGTCAGCTGCAGTCGTCAGGAGATGATGCGATTGTGGACTACCACTGAATTTTGAACCAAGATAAAATTTACTAGTCTTCATTCTATGCACCTTATGCGATCAAATGTAACGCGAAATAAATTTTGCCAATAGAAAATTAAAACATGAACTCATGAACGTCACGCCGTGAATCGATCTGTGGTGATTGCGGCGGCAGACTAATGTCTTAACCACTGTGCTTCTGCAATTGTTTCTCATTCGGTTCTCGGCAGATTAATGTTCGGTGTCTTGGCTAAAATAGGAGAAGCGGACTCATTCAAATTAACTGCGGCAAAGCTAAGGCTTCAGGCGCAGAAACATTAGTTTGGCTTTTGCTAATGCGCTGCTTCTAGACTCAATCACTGTGTTCAATGTTAGTCACTGTGTAATGTATGTATGGACCTCCTCTAATCGATAAAGTTTGTGGAGTATTCCAGAAACAAATAACGCCAGGGCGTATTGCTAAATTTTGGAAGATTTATGGGATTAAATTCGACAAATCTTCAGAAACCAATTTAGATCGGATTCTTCTGAAGGCGCAGAGATTTAAAGTTGAAGACAATAACAACACCGTACATGCATTACATGCTATAATACCGGGGAATATATTCCGCTCCAGCGGAATAATAAAAATTGTCTCATGCAATAAGGGGGTGAAATAGCCAGTACACTTAACTTATGAGAAGAAGCATTTTGCGCGCACTAAGTATGGAAAGTCAATGTGAAAAATTTCTACTGGAACACTGTTATGTTGACTTTTGTTTGTTTTCGAAATTAAAGTTACAGATTTTACAACTTGTGAAAAATAGCCCAAATTTTATTAGCTTCTGAAATTTGTCTCAGCACAGGCTTCGTACACAGTTCTACGATTTAAAATAACTTATTTCCAGACTATACTGTCACTGCGCATTTGCGTATTAGTATTCCTTCATTAACAACTTGAATAGGCCTGCAGTACGAGCTGGGTCAAACGGAAGGAATGCCAGAGTTTCCTTGCCGGGCCGCGCGCCGACTATACGGCCCGTTTATCAGTTTTTGCGAGATTGTTCTGGATACGGTTTACTCAAATTTAGGATATTTGTTTAGCTTTAAAGATTTTTGAGCTTTTTAATCATGTTTCGTTCGCCCTGATGGTAACATGACTTCCCAACAGTTAAATGTATTATTATCTTCGATGGCTTAGGCTTTCATTTGAATATCAGAAGTTTTGCAAATTTGACTGGTCTCTCCTTAGATTATTAAGGTGCAACTTCTTAGAACACCAAAAATTTATTTTATCTAAATTACAGATGCTGCAGTCATATGGGTACACATTTTCAGTTCAGGAAAACTTTAACACTTTAAATATACCTATTAAATCGTAGACTCCAACAGTAGGGGAGGGGCGCATAATAAATGTCAAATCTTTTCTTATTTTTTCGATAAAATAATGGATGTACCTTGATACAATTTGAGTTTTTATATTTGCTTAAAAATGAAAAAGGCCGCCCAGGCAAAGCGAGCGAAACTTCAGGGCGGGCAGGACAAATTCGACCCGTGCGATCCTAGAGTGGAGTATAAGTGTTCTTCTGCCACAAATACTCAACTGAGCCTTCTGCTCCTCTATTTGCTATTCTTCCTATCATTACTTTCTCTTTTCGATCAGTAAGGGGGTTGAAATGAAAAGGATAAAGTTATTCTGTACCTTTCATTTTATATATTATATCAGAATTACGCCTACCCGCACTCAATTCCAAAAATCAAATTCAATTAGTTATTACTGTCAACTATACACCCTCGGCTAAAAAAGATGCTGAAAAATAGTGACAAGCTACAGACACTTGAGGTTGGACCCATAGTGTATTCCTCTATTTCCAAAGCAATGATTCTCGTCGGTAAAAGGTCATTTTCGCGTGCCACAAAACTGTCACAAATGATGATCTGACAAATTATACATTAAAATAAGGCTAAAATTTAAAGCGTCTGGATTAAAATTTTATTTGCTTTAAGGTTATAAATCAAAAGATTAAAATTTGATTGATGCCAAGTCGGAAAGAAAGAGAAAGGGGGAGGGGAGGGAGAGGGGAGAGAGGAGAGGAGGGAGGGAGGGAGGAGGGGCTCGCTTAAGATTGAATGAAAGAATTTGTATTTAAATGAATCTCCCTGTAAAATGGAAATACTCTGAAACGAATTCTAATTAATAGCAACAATGCTTTATATATTAACATCAAAATCATTTTTCGACTATTTTAAGGGCCATGTCACGACATTGTACTTACTAATCAGGTTTCTTTTCAACTGCTGTGGCTATGCTTGAGATCTGAGGATAATATTAAGTATGCATGGCTTTCGATAATTTTTACCGCATCTGATTTGACACAATGGAGTCGCTGCGTTGCTAATATCGCATGACATATCTGCTAAGTCTTGTCTATTACTAGAGCGCAGATACCAAGCACATAGATGGCCCGTTTCATTTCCTTCGTCTGCGTTGTCTTCAAATTTGGGATAGCTGATCGGACAAATACCGTCTAACACACGCCAAATACCTGCAATGGTAAAAGCTGGCTGAAGATTTTTGCTGATCTTCTTAGTCATAAACAATCAAATGCAATTTTAACAAATACAAAATCCCTGAAAACGTTCCAACTTTTGGCAACGATTAATTAATGTTTTGATATTTATTATCATTCGGAGTTATGAATAATTTTTGCATAAGCCTAATTTTTATTAAGGTTGCGAAAATTTGCTTGGCACTCAATAAGAAATTTACTATGTAGTCTCCCTGGTCCTTTTAAAACGTTGGACAAGAGGCTGAGAGACAAAAGCCATGGGCAGAATATGAATCCCAAGAAGTCATGAAGTACGGTTATTTCACTGACACCAATGTAGCTAAGGTTGTGGTGTTGAGTAGTGACGATAACGGACAGTAAAGCCAAATTTTAATGAATGGGTAGAAACGTAATAAAACTCGGTAATATTACTGTGGACGAAGCTATTTTCATTAAACTGCCTCTTTAATTGTGAAGTATAAATTTCCCCATTTGCAATTTCTTTAATCTTAGACTCCACCCAACCTGAAACGATACCTACCTACATTGGGATTCCTGGGATCTGATTAAAGCAAAACCAGTTTTCCTAAGTCATGAACCGAAAAAATAGAGGAGGTGACTGCTAGAGATGTGGCAGTTTTGTAAATTTGTAATAAGCTAAGAGTATTTATTCAAAGAATTTCAATCAGTACAACATTAAATGTGTTGCTCGAGGTAAGTCATTCAGCTTCGGGCATAGAAACATAGTAGAATTTCAAAATTGGATGACACTTTCTGATGCGTGAGCCTAATTCAATACACACACTGCAATGAGCTGCTGCCAAATTCGGAGAGGAAATTACTAGCTACAAGCCAGAACACCCAAATATCCTGGTTTCAAATTTTTGTAAGGAACTGAAAACTATTGTTGAGGGAATTTTTTAGTTTGGTTAAGAGACGTCAATTTCCCGTCACCGTAAATCATCGCAGCTGTATTCTGATCATGCATTAATCCGAACCCCCTGCTTGTTACTTACTTACTTGGTTAGTAATTCTGGGTGCTTACGATTTGGGTGAGGTTCTTTATTGGCACTTACCGTCCGTCATTTCGTCTGTAATTCCAACCCACAAACGTGCATCGACATCAAAGCCATTACTAAAAATGATGAACTTTGGGTGTAATGTAATATTTATAACCGAATGAAGCACTAAGCGTAAGCACATTCCGTAGTTATCGTAATATACACAGACGTACTGAACAACCATTCAGTTGTAGATTTAGCATTCACGAAATTTTTAAGTTACTAATTTGCTTTACTGTTTTATAAGCTTCCACTACTATTACTGTCATCGAAGTTTATGGCAATTGCTTCGAATTTTAAAGTTCGGGCATCAGCACATAACACAGAAGGATTTAACAGCCAAGCGTTTGTAGGTTTGACAGTCTAAGCATTTAAGTTATTATTAAGCCTTGCATAGTGAGACTCTCAATGCTTTAATGCTACGGATTCAATGCTACGGATATACATAGTTGGCAATTTCTGATTCATATTGGCTACCAATACGAATCAGAAATTGCGCGGTTACAGAGGCCAAAGCTTCCAGAAATATTTGTTCAACAAAAGCTAAAAATTGTAGGAAAGATGGATACGATATGTTCCATGATTTTGACAGAGGTATGGTGTCAGTTAAAAATTAAAGTTGCCACTTGGCTTATTTTGATTAAGGATTATAAATTCTAAAGGCAGGAAATTTTTCGTTTTGAAAGAAATATTCAGACAACCGCGAAGCTGTAGTTGTAATGATTGCAGCAAAAACAGTGAAGAAAAACTTTTAAAACTGTGGTGTTTTACTAATTCGATGCTAACCAGAGTGACAGACCACGATAATTACTCAGTTTTTTTACATACATTCTAAATTTGGAACAATTGGATATATATATCACAGTATGTCGATACAGCATCAGTTCAATTAACCACAAAAACTTGGTAGCAATCGTTGAACAGACATTGACTGTGCTGAACGTAAGAGGAAGTACTAGATTTTATGGATTCCTTGTCAAAATTTCACAGAAATGGGTTCTGTGGATGTTAGATGGCGCATTGAGTAATTTTGCTAACAATTAAGCAACTTACATGAACTGTTTGATAAGATCATATTCAGCTGCATTCCTCCAAATAACTAAGTCTGAATTTTCTTGCT
>JASAND010030621.1:0-32775 GCA_030248195.1 Trissonchulus latispiculum
TGCGTGCGTAGTACTATTTTATGTCTTATTCTTCCTATTTACACTAGAACCTATGTCCCTAATAATAAGTTTCTGGGGGGTTTCACACTGACTGGCAACTCTGGTAACTGCAGAACAGTTACTTTATACAATGCTCGGACGTTTCACAGTTCACATCAAAATTTCACAAGCACGCCATTCATTAAGAGCTCAAATCATTTCCATCAAGAGTCACAGTCTCCCACAAGCTAAGCTTTTCCCTGTACATTTTTAGGGTTCATTTTGCCTTTTCCATTACAAATTGTAATTGTAGTAGTTTTCATTAAATTATCCGTTGTTAGTTACCGAGTCTTATTACAAGCAACAAAGGCGCGTTTGCCTTCACATACGGCGCGTTTACCGTCAAGTCGATTCTCCAAGCAAATAAAGGCGCGTTTGCCTTCACACACGGTGCGTTTACCGTTCAGCTCAAATCACAGGAATCCAGGACGGACTCACAGTAGCAAGTTCTCGTGGAAATCTCTATCTCGAAGATCCAGTGAGGAACTCATCCAAATCCAGTGCTATTTACTGTGGCATGAGCTAACACCTCATACTGTTCAATTGGAAATCAGGAGCCTCAAACGAACTCACCGACAAAGACCCCTACCAAGGTTGGCCGCAGAGAATCTCTGATTCTGGAACACCACCTTTCTGAGATCTGGTGCTTAAGTCTGTTTCATTGCGAGCAGGCTTGCTGACCTTCCGTGTAATTGAACGTTTAGAGCTCAGAGCAGATCGTGTCTCGGATCTTGCTCACTTCATTACATATTCAACAGCTAGTAACTTTTGATAGAAACCATGTAGAGAAGAGACATGCATGTTTTTACTTAAAGCTCGTTGTATGCTCTTTCAAATTCTAATTTAAGATAAGAGTTAAATAAAAATTTTGATTATTTGCGCATGCGCAAAGCCATCATGGTAGCTAGCCAATCATGCACTCTCTGACACCAAAATTTTGTGCAAAGATAACCTGCCAACCAAAAGTGTTTTGCCAATAGTTTCGTCATGTTTGCTTCATTTATATCAAGATTAGCTCGAAAATCCCGCTAATGGTACCACCTTAAAAACAGGCAGCCGGACAACCAGACAAACAGACAAACGGACAAGAGCACAAACGGACAAACGAAAAATAAGTATGAACCGGGCTTAATAGCAATATTCAGACAAAGTCTAGGCGTGAATAGTGCCGGAGGGGGGCGTTGGACGTTTGTGGCAAGAAGAAAAGTTTTTTAGAATATCTATCGATTGCTATCGATTGATATAGATATCGTGTATATTTATAAAGTTACTGCAGAGCGATTACTGCAGAAGTTAGAAACCAAATTTTGAAAAAATTCTTCAACAGTTTTAGATATTGTATTTAGCTACAAAATGAGCTATAGAACGTTTTGATCGGTTTTGATTTGAGTAACTTATAGTTGACAGAAGCAAAAAATCTAAAGTTCTGATTTCAGCCATTTTCAATAGGAATTGGAAATTTAGAATGGTCGTAACTTTTTTATTACTGGGCGAAATAATTTCAAATTTCACTGGATTGCGTAGGGCCCTGGGGAATATCAGTGGGCACAATTTGAGCGAAATCTGGCCAAAAATGGCAAAGAAATCAAGTAACCCCATAGGTGTGTTGGGGGGGGGGGGGTGGGGGGTGACCCCACCCCCACATTGAGGGGGTCGCCGATCCCCTCCCCCTAAAAATTTTTTCCAACCCCTCCCCCAAATCGATTTTTTCGGACCCCCCCCCTAAAATTTTTCTAACCCCTACCTAAATTTTAGAAAACTTTTTTTTAAAATTTTAGCTAAAAATTCGAAATTTTTCCAAAAAATTCGAAAAATTAGTGAAAAAATTGCTAGAATTCGCTAAATTAAGCTAAAATCGATTAAAAATAGCTGTAAATTGAGAAAATTTTTCAATTTTTTAACGAAAAACCGATTTTTCGCCGACCCCCCCTCGAAAATTTTTTTACCCCTCCCCCCAAATCGACTTTTCGCGAGCCCCCCACCCACCCCCTTTTTTCGCCAAACCCCCCTCCCTACTTTTTTCTGAACCCCCACCCCCACTTTTTTCGCCATCCACACCTATGAGTAACCCCCCTAGATTTTTTTGGCCCAGCCGCACGTATGAACGCACAAATATATAGATGGGAATAATAATTATAGATTCACATGTGTAAAGGGGGAGGTGGGCAAAGGTGTGGCTGGCGAAAAAGTGGGTTTCCGAAAAAAAGGGAGGGGGGGTCTGGCAAAAAAGGGGGAGGGGGTCGGAAAAATCGATTTGGGGGGGGCTCGGCCGCCGGCCGATTTGGGCGGAGGTGTAGAAAAAAGTTTTCAGGAGGAAGGTCGGCATAGTTTTTTTTTGGGGGGGGGGGGGGGGGGGGAAGGAGGTCCCCAAAAATCTTTGACAAATTTACCCCCCCCCCTGAATTTTTGACATACCCTCCCCCAACTTTCGGCTACCCACCCCCCCCCCCAGCGATTTTTGTAAGTTAGCATTAGCTAAATTTGGCCAAAAGTAAGGTGGTCATTTTTTGGAAAATGTTTCTAAAAGTTTGACTTAAAATCGCTTTAAAACAATGCAAAAACGCTTAAAACGTTAAAAACAGGCCTTATTTTGAAGGAAAAAGGCTAAATTACCGAAAGTTTTGCATTTTTTGGTTATTTTTTGAAATTTCTGAGGTTCGAATTCTGGGGGCGGGGGTTGGTGGGTGGGTACCCCCATCACATGTCATTTCTAGGGTCGACCACCAACCTTCCAAGATTTATCCTCCCCAGACCCAAAGTTCCAGGGAAACTATGGAGGTCGGTGTCGGTAACCCCTCCATTTGGGGGGATGGGTCCCCCCCGCCATAGGTGTAACGGGGATTTGGGTTGGGGGGCCCTCCCCCGGAATTTTGGGGGGCCCCTTTTTTCTGACTGACTTTTCGGACCCTGACTCACAGGAAAGTCGCAGAGACCCAAATTTTTGCATGGTGATAGCCACTGGCGGATCCAGGAATTCGTGACGGGGGGGGGCGGTAAAGTTTTTCCAGCGGGTGTGCCCCCCAGAAGTTGTAGAAATTTTTTGTTTTTGCAATAAAATCGGTATTCGTATCTTTAATTCTTTTTATACTGAAGAACTGAACAAACTTTTTAAAATTCTTGACATTTTTAGGCAAAAAGGTAATTTTCTCCGAAAAATCGGATGCATTCCAAGCTTTTTCTTCACAAATGCAATAAATATGCAGTTAAAAAGTAGAAAATTCGCGCCGAAGGCGCGAAATTTTTTGGTTTTTTGCCCTTTTTCCTCTTTCTCTCCTTAATTTTTCCTACCTTCAAGTCGCGACGGGGGGTGGCGGCCGCCCCCCACCGCCCCCCCCTGGATCCGCCCCCCACCGCCCCCCCCCTGGATCCGCCCCTGGTGATAGCCACACATCTCGACATTACAGCCTGTGAGTTTGAGCCCCTAGGCCCTCTCTATGCGTTCAGGGCAGGCCTCTAAGTGAGGGTACCCAAAAGTGACCTCAAAAACGTTCATGACCGAAGTTCGAATTTCGGCTGCTATTTACTAAGGGAAAACCCTAGGCAACCATATTGTGTATGTGACATGTCCTGACTGTGGGCTATCGATACATATATAGAAGTTGCCAGTCGGACCTCTGAGCCGTCCTGGGGTGGGTGATTTTTTTGTTAAAATTTGAACAAATAATAAATCATTTTCATGTTACGTTACTGAAGTCAGAACAGCAGTTAGAGCAAACCTACCGTCAAATTCGAGCTCAGCGGACCTCGAAAAACCTTATATCCGCTGTTTTTGAGGTTGTCTGACACTTCTGGGAGTCCAACCTGGTAACCAGCCGGGCCTGAACCGTCCGACGGTAAACGTGATCCCAGAAGTCAGTATTAGCCTATAGTTACCTAAAACCTAATGCCAGATTTGAATTCAGCGCCCTAGAAAACCCCCTAGAACATGTTTATAGCTACTTCGGACTGTCCGGTTGGTACCTGGCGGGTCCGGACGGGTCCGTCAGGGGTCACGTGACCGTGGGTCATACCCGACCAACATACGAAGTTCTGAGTTTCTCTGCCAACATGCCTGGAAATAGGTTATAATCACTCGCAAACACGAAAAAACAACGTTTCAGCCTTTAAAACGGCACTTTAGAGCCACCAGACTTCATACTGGACGCTGTCGGGGGACATCAGTGACCACTAAGACTTCGGCGGGGTCAGTTGCCTTAGTTGGAATACTAGGTTAGCGGTTTTGGGTTCTAAAACCGTTATTTAGTGCGCTCTATCCAAAACTGATGAGAAAAAGTTGCTAGCTGCTCTCTGGGATCCGATCCGCCACTGATTTTTTTCTTAACGGGTGATTTTTTTGTTAAACCTTTAACAAAAAATCACATATTTTCGCCTACTATAAACTTACTGGTAGGTCCTAGAGCAACGAAACTGGGGTGGTTTAAAGCTTAGCCCAAGACCTATTCATGGGTCCTCAAAGTAATCGATTTGGTTTAGTTTTGCGAAAGTTCCAGCCAAAAAACAGAATTTTGTTTTTTATTAAGCTTGCTATATGACGTTTATTTTCATAAACAATTGTTTTCTTTTTGTGTAAAATACTGAGTATCTGGGGGGGGAACATGCCGAAAAAGAGGGGGGAAAACATGGTCGCCTACTCCCCAAGCATAGCAGCCGCAGCTGCCTAGTATAGCCCATTAGAAAGCGCAAGTCTTAAACTATACCATGCAGTACCAGATTGGTTTCTGAGTTCGATTCTGTAAGCACAGTACATGACCAAAGTTTACCTCCCAAAATGGGCCAAAATGCTTAGGATTTTCGAAAGTTTGCAAGTCCAACCATCCAACTTTGGCTACTATAAATTTGCATGCGGGCATAATTCGACTTGCTCTATCACATGGCAATAGTGATTTTCCCCTACGTGCACCCAGTAAAAAAATTTGACCATGTTTTTTCCCCCACATAGGGTCCACTAGAGCGGGGAAAAAACTGGTGACCAAATTTTCAAATTTTTGCGTATGCTTCATGAAGGCGTAACTAATGCTTCTATAGGAAAGAGAATGCTTTAAAACCGCTAAAAAACTCAAGGATGCCAACTTTGAGCATTTTTGAAGCTTCTAGCTCGAAAATTTGATTTGCAGCATCAACATGCCAGGTTTCATAAGTTTCTATGGTAAAAATGAAAAATTTTGAAAAAACTTAAGAAATGATGGGATATTGCAATTTTTATCACAACTAACTTATTTCTAGCTATATTCTGCATATTATGACCAGATCCCAGCAGGTTTCATGCCCAAACAGGTTAGGTACGGCGGATTTGGCATTTTGACCAAAAAATCGGGTTTTAAGCTTGTTGTGACGCTAGAATGGTGCCTAGGTAGTTTTGCACGCTAAAAACAGCTGAAACAACGCTTTTAAACCACTCTAAATGGTTGCTTGCTAGAAATCCGTGCCATGTTTTTCCCCGCACCATGTTTTTTCCCCGATTCGCGGGTAACAAAACATGGACAAATCCTGTTACTGCCAAAGCTGAGAGAGGTGTAAGAGAAGTTTGAATATACGATTGGATAGGTATTTGCCCACGGTACGTAACGGTATACTCAAACCGATCCAAATCCAAACGAAGAAAAAGTTGGAAGCTTGCTTCCCAAATCATGTTCCCCCCCCCGAATATATTTACACAAAAAAATAAATTTACACAGTGAAAAACTAATTTACACACAAAAATACACAGCCAAATTTTTGAATATTTTTGCAAAAAGTGCTCTGAAAAAATAGTTTTCAAACCTTTCATATTTAAAATAGCTCTAGCTTTTACCAGACCCAGACCCCACCTCTTTCCAATCATTTACAATGGTTTTCTGCATTACGACATGATTATAGTCAAGCGGGAAAAAACCCACTTTTCAGATTTTTGGCCAGAACTTTTTAATGGTTTGACATATCGAAATGCTGATTATACAGGTAGCTAGGCCTAGTCGTAAGCTTTCTTATGAGCTATAGAACACCTCTGTAGGGTGTGCCGTTAGCGAGAAAAATTGTCCCAAACTGGCGGGAAAAAACCCAATGCGGGAAAAAACCCATATGCGGGAAAAAAACCCACCCCAAAAAATTTTTGGCAAGCTGCCAGGAGCATTTTTAACCATTCCAAATGAAAGAGCGGGTTGTTTTTTGTACAACTGCATCAAAATATATTAGTTTTTGTATTAAAATTGAGGTAATATGGTCATTTGAAAATGTTGTATCTTTAACACATAAACATATATAGGCAAATTTTGGAAATTATTTTTTAAAATTGTTTATTTTCGGCAGTTTAAGCATCCTATCGTGTAGAAAACGTGTTTTTCGTTGTATTTAGAGCCAAACTAGACCCATTTTAAGGCAAAAATAAGCATTTTTGGTCAAAATTGAAATTTTGGCTTGAAATGGCACCGTGTCCGATTTAGACCCCCTGGACCACCAATAACAGTACGAACCCAGGTAAAACCTATACCAATTTAATCTATAGGCTCTATTAAACAAATGTATGTATTGGTTTGACCTTTCCGGTCAATGGTTAGAAAAAAAATTTAATTTTGAAAAGTGGGTTTTTTTCCCGCCAACTCCAGGTCACCCCCAGGTCGCACCGGAGGGGTCAGAGCTGTGTGACATATATCATCATGAAGCGCAAAGATGCCCTACAGGTACATATAATCCGCTTTGGTCTAAGTCTTTCCAGTAGTTCAGGGTGGCCCGGCAAAGTTTGCCAAATTTCGGCACTTGGACCAAAATTTCCAAAAATTTCAAAGTCCCAAAAAATTTGCAGGGAAGTAGTGGGAGCAACCATAATACACCCTCCAGGGTTATTTTGGATGCTCTTCAAGATAGGCTATTAAAATCCTAGATAGCTCATACCGGTAAGCCCACACTGGGGGTGGGTTTTTTCCCCGCATTGGCGAGTGGGTTTTTTTCCTGCCTGACTATATAGGTGTTCTATTGTTCCTGCAAATACTTCTGCTACTTCTTCTACTTCTGCAAATACATCTTTTATCATAAAAAGCAATCTGAACCACAAAAAATGTTGCTGTCTAGCACAATAAATATTCAAAACGAAAGCTAAAGGAATGCAACTTTTCAACACGGTTTTGCCGAAAATTTGAAAAAATTTCTCAACTTCTGGGGGGTTGCGCCCCCCAGACACCCCGCTGTTCTCTGGGCTTATTCTAGCGGGGGGGGGGGGCGGGGCGGCCCCCCCATAAACACCCTTCCCCCCCAAAAATCGTTCCCCCCCCCAAAAATCGCCCCCCCCCCAAAAAAGTGGGTGCCCCTTTTGGTACCAACTTTTGCCCTGAAAAAATCGCTCAGAAGGCCAAATTTTCAAAAATTTTCCGGCTTCGCCGGAGATTTTTTCTCAATTTTTGCCCTTTTCAACACTAAATCTGCTTATTTTTGCTATGAAAATCAACTTTTATAGTATATGCCAGAAAAATAGCGCTATTTTTAGCATATTTTTCGAAAAATTTTCGCCCCCCCCCCAAAAATTCCTTGCCCCTCGGACCTTTGGGGGGGCCCCCCCAAGAAGCCCCCCCCAAGAAAAAATCCCTAGAATAAGCCCAGGTTCTAGGTATATATCTATTGTAGAATTGGTGTTTTCTGTCCATAATGGATCCATCCCCAGCAGCAATTAAAGCTTCAAACCTTTTAGTACGTAACCAGCATGTTTGAGAGAAAAAGTATTCCAAAAAGTTGGAAAAATAAAGAAATCGTTTCAGTAGGAGACGTTTTTCCAGACATTAGAATTTGTCCAATCCTAGTTTTGACATTTAACTGATTAATCTTTGTAGACTTTTCCATTGTGAATTTTATTACAATTTACAAAATTTCCTCAGCGTCTGGGGGGCTCCGCCCCCCATATCCCCCGTTGGGTTCTTCCGGGACGTTACACAAGTGCAGCTAGCAGAACGTTGACTTGAATGATTCGAAAATAACGTTTAAATTTATTTTATTTCGTATTATATCTGAAAAACAACGCTTTTAGATTTTACACAGCTTCAAGCAAAAATACACACTGAAATTTAAATTTACACAAGATTTACACAGGTCCGATTTTGAAAAAAATCCCTGTCATAAACTCTACATTCCTCAGCTTTCTAGGCCACCATGCTATAATTTTGAAATACCACGTAAGCTTACTTCAATCGTTTTATCCCGCATTGCCATTTATCCAGCAGAATTTGTGACATCAATTTTTACTGTATACAGTTTACTGTATATGCTACGT
Source organism: Trissonchulus latispiculum (assembly GCA_030248195.1). Taxonomy (NCBI): domain Eukaryota; kingdom Metazoa; phylum Nematoda; class Enoplea; order Enoplida; family Ironidae; genus Trissonchulus; species Trissonchulus latispiculum. The sequence goes on from JASAND010030621.1 coordinate 8,273, forward strand.
AATTAAGTTAATGCGTTTTATCTTCAGTAAGTAGTATATAAGTCTGGGCTTGTTCTAGGGAATTTTTCTTGGGGGGGGGCGAAAATTTTTCAAAATTTTTCTAAAAACATGTTAAAAATAGCGCTATTTTTATAGTAATCGGCAAAAAAGTTCATTTTTAGTGTAAAAATAGCGCTTAAATAGGCAAAAATCGACTAAAAATCTCCGGCGAAGCCGGAAAATTTTTGAAAATTGGGCCTTCTGAGCGATTTTTTCAGGGCAAACGTTGGTACCAAAAGGGGCACCCACTTTTGGGGGGTGGGCGATTTTTTGGGGGGACGATTTTGGGGGGGAAGGGTGTTTATGGGGGGCCCCCACCACTAGAATAAGCCCAGTAAGTATATTATATACGAGCACAACTTACATGCATGGTTGTTGCAGACGCTGAGTTATGCCTACAAATTGGTAAACTGGTTACTGAAGAACTTCCGTCGGCATCAGGCTGAGCAGTTTCCGGGAGTATGGGTTGTTCAGCTAAGCTGGTCCATATTAGTGCGCTATTAACCTAGTCTTGTCATTTACAACCTGCCCCTCCCATATTAACGTTTTAAAACCTAGTCCCCTGTCCGCTTAAAACCCAGTGTCGCCCATATTGCATTTTTCATTTTTATTCTTGTATATATATACGTATGTATGTATCTTACATGTACGTACGTATATAGCAAGCTTAACAAAAAAAATCACCCGAAATTTTAACAAAAAAAATCACCCCACCCTGACTCACAGGAAAGTCGCAGAGACCCAAATTTTTGCATGGTGATAGCCACACATCTCGACATTACAGCCTGTGAGTTTGAGCTCCTAGGCCCTCTCCATGCGTTCAGGACAGACCTTTAAGTGAGGGTACCCAAAAGTGACCTCAAAAACGTTCATGACCGAAGTTCGAATTTCGGCTGCTATTTACTAAGGGAAAACCCTAGGCAACCCATATTGTGCATGTGACATGTCCTGACTGTGGGCTATCGATACATATATAGAAGTTCCCAGTCGGACCTCTGAGCCGTCCTGGGGTGGGTGATTTTTTTTGTTAAAATTTTAACAAATAAAAAATCATTTTTATATTTTGTTACTAAAGTCAGAACAGCAGCTAGAGCAAAACTAACGTCAAATTCGAGCTCAGCAGCCTCGAAAACCCTTATATACGTTGTTTTTGAGGTTGCCTGACACTTTTGGGAGGCCAACCTGGTAACCAGCCGGGGCTGGACCGTCCGACGGTAAACGTGATCCCAGAAGTCAGTATTAGCCCATAGTTACCTAAAAACTAATGCCAGATTTGAATTCAGCGCCCTGGAAAACCCCCTAGGACATGTTTATAGCCACTTCGGACTGTCCAGTTGGTACCTGGAGGCAGGGGCGTATCCAGGGGGGGGGGGTCCAGGGGGTCCGGACCCACCCCTTTTCGGAAGATTTTTTTAAATTTCTAGCTATTTTTGGCCCGAATTTGGCCATTTTTGTCAAAAAATTAGGTCCGGACCACCCCCTTTCCGGGTTGGACCCCCTCCCTTTCAAAATCCTGGATACGCCCCTGCCTGGAGGGTCAGGAAGGGTCCGGCAGGGGTCACGTGACCGTGGGTCATACCCCACCAACATACGAAGTTCTGATTTTCTCTGCCAAAATGCCTGGAAATAGGTTATAATCACTCACAAACACGAAAAAACAACATTTTAGCCTTTAAAACGGCACTTTAGAGCCACCAGACTTCATACTGGAACCTGTCGGGGGCCATCAGTGACCACTGAGACTTCGGCGGGGTCAGTTGCCTTAGTTGGAGCACTAGGCTAGCGGTTTGGGGTTCTAACTACGTTATTTAGTGCGCTCTAGCCAAAACTGATGAGAAAAAGTTGCTAGCTGCTCTCTGGGATCCGATCCGCCACTGATTTTTTTTGTTAACGGGTGATTTTTTTTTGTTAAACCTTTAACAAAAAAAATCACACATTTTCATCTACTGCTACTTACTGGTAGGTCGTAGAGCAACGAAACTGGGGTGGTTTTAAAGCTTAGCCCAAGACCTATCCATGGGTCCTCAAAGTAATCGATTTGGTTTAGTTTTGCGAAAGTTCCAGCCAAAAAACCGAATTTTGATTTTTTTTGTTAAGCTTGCTATATACTACACTCGATGTGTTCTACAATAAAATCTGCGCAGGATTTTGCGCAGCCTTTGCGCAGCTTATTTTACACTGTCTCTAACACATATATAGATATTATAGGCTTCGCTGCCGCAATCCCTACGATATCAGTATACTTCCCGATTTGAGAAAAATAATGAAAGATTAGCAAATCTTGGACAAAAATATCGAAAAATTTTAAACGTTTTTCAAAGCTTTCTTCGAAAATATTTTTGAAACCAAGGTTGCAGCTTGGCTTTGTGATAGAAATTCACAGGACGTTGAAAGCTTATCAGAAAAATTTAAATTTTTACTGTAAAACTGAAAAATTTTCTCTGAAAGGGTGGATATCAGGATATCAGTTAAGGAAAATAGACGGATATCCGGATATAGAAAAATATCCGGTGCCCCTCACCATTGGTTTTGGTATGCGAAAACAATGCTTGAAAATTGATTGTTTTAAAATCTGCCATCTGCCATCTAATTGCAGTTATAACTATTTATATCACTTTTTAAACTTTTGCAGATACATATATAACTAACTGCAGATGGCAGATTTTTCCTAAGACTTGTAAGACATGCCTAAAGGTAGAATGTTTTAGAAAAATTTTGCGTCTGAAGAGTCCAAAATGTTACTTTACTACGTTTAGCGCGGCGGGAAAAACCCAATCCGATATGCGGGAAAAAACCCATCGCCAGTGTGAGTCATCCATATGAGCTAGATCGGATTTTAATAGCCTATCTTAAAGAGCGTCCAAAGCTACCCTAGAGGGTTTATTATTGTAGTTCCCCCTGCCTCTCAGCAAATTTTTTGGGACTTTGAAAATTTTGGAATTTTTGGTCCCAACATGGGGGTCAGGCAGGGTCAACTTTGGGGGGTCACCCTGAACTACTGGAAAGACTTAGCCCAAAACGGACTATAGTTTCACAGAGGATATGTCTCGAACTTCACAATGGTGTATGCAATTTGGCTCTAGTGCCTGTGGTGCGATCTGGGGGTGACCTAGACTCGGCGGGAAAAAACCCAAACTTCAAAATTTTTTTCTAACCATTAGCAACAAAGGAAAAATTCATGCGTTTCTTAGCTCAGTGGAGCCTCCTGATTAATTTGGTATAGATTTTACCTAGGTTCGACCTTCTATGTGAGGTCCAGGTGGCCAAAATCTGAGATGGTGCCATTTCAAGCCAAATTTTCAAATTTCGCCAAAAACCTCTAATTTTTTACTAAAATAGATCGGGCTTGGCTTTAAATGCAATAAAAACATGTTTTGTATGTGATAGGATGCTTAAACTGCAGAAACAAAGCAAATTTCAAAAATTCCAAAATTTGCCTATGTTTACACACGTGTATATATAATACTTAAAATTTGTAAAAACATACGAAATTTTAAAATGTCAATTTTACATGATTTTTTGCAAAAATATTGATATTTCATGATTCAGATATACTAAAAATGACCCGCTCTTTCGAATGGTATAGTCAAAACCGTTCTGGCGTGCTTGCAGCAAAAAATTCGGCTTGGTTTTTTTCCCGCCCATGGGTTTTTTCCCGCATTGGGTTTTTTCCCCATCGGTTTGGTCGAAAATTTCTCACCAACCGTAAGTGATAGAGAGACGTTTTATGGCTCATTTTGAAGCTCTTCGCAAGGCCTCATGGTAGTTATCGTTAGATTTTCGATTTGTCGCTTAATAAAAAAGTTACAACCAAAATTCGAAAATTAGGGTTTTTTCCTGCCGCGCTATATATACACTAGCGTAGCCAGAAAAAAATTTCGGAGGGGGGCAAGCCGAAAACGCTCTGAAGTGCTGGGGTTTTTTAGGCAAAAATAAGTGGGGGGGGGGACGCCCCCCCCCCCACGAGTGGGGGGGAGGTCCAAAAGTGGGGGGGGGGAAAAAATGAGCTAAAAATGCCAAAAATACAGTATAAAAAGCCTGTTTTCTACATATACAGCTATAGCCAAGCATAAAAGTGCACAAAAATTACGTTTTGGCACCAAAATAGACGATTTTCGACCAAAAAATGCCGGCGAAGCCGGAAAATTTTTGAAAATTTTGACCAAAAATCCTAAAAATTTGGCAATTTCTGGGCACCTTAGGGTGAGTGGGGGGGGGGAAGCCCAAAAAGTGGGGGGGGGGGAAGAGGTCGAGTGGGGGGGACCCAAAAAGTGGGGGGCACACCCACCCCCCCCCCCCCCAGTAAAAAACCCCCAGAAGTTTTTTGAAATTTTCAAGCAAAATCTGGAGGTTTTGAGATATTTTCATTGAAAAGTAGCGCCGCAGGAGAAAATTTTTCGAAATATTTATTCGTGCTGCTGCTACTCATTAAAAATTTTTCTTTTGTCTCCTTTTGGGGGGGGGGGCATGCCCCCCCCGCCCCCCCCCCTGGCTACGCACCTGACTACGTACATACTTTGCTTTTCCCTCCGACCTCAGAATTCAGTCGTCACACTTGAAACATTAGGGTAGATTTGGTTACCTCCAGATTACCTCCCCCCCACTGCTAAAATTTTTAAAACTGGACCAATCGAGCTGAACTTTGGTATGGGCATGGTTTCGACCACGCTGAGTTCAAATATATATACGTATATATATTTATAGATCGCGAAAGTTTTCGATTTCGCGAATTTAGATTTTTTCGATTCGCAAGGGGGCAACAAAGGGAGCCGAGAACTTTTTGTCTTCGTTTGCTGAAAAGTTGTATATATATAAGGGTTTTCTGGGCCACAGAACCCGAATGTGAAGTCCGTTTTTCAATTCAGATTTTCGTTAGGTCACTGCAAGCTTACAACTTAAGCTTACTACATAAGCTTATACCAAGCTAGCGAAAAGCTGTATCGAAAAACGGACTTCAGATCGTGTTCTGTGGCCCAGAAAACACTTATATACAACTTTGCAGTAAAATGGAAGGCAAAAACGTTTTTGTTTCCTTGGTCCCCTCTTGCGAATCGAACAAAATCGAATTTCGCAGAATTGAAAAATTTTGCGATTGAACTCAGCGTGGTCGAAAACATACCCATAGTAAAATAATTTCAGCTCGATTGGTTAAGTTGACCCGAACATTATATTCCTTTATCCTTTGTGCAGACTTTCCCACATTTAGTATGGCGGACAATGATGGAGAATCGCTAGGACTTACACTACAAGCCGTGTTCGCTCAGATCATCCCTTCTGACCAGTGTGGGTCAGAAGGGGCCCCTAACTCGAGTCCTAAGTACGCTTTTTGTTCCCGGCCAAATCGCTGGCACAACGGGAAAGCGTACTGCTAGAGAGAGAAACATACGGCCGCTCTCGGCCAACCTCAGACGAACACTGACTGAGATTTGAATTTTTTTCAGTGAGCTGACAGGAGTCTGACAGCTCACTGGTGTTTGCTTTTCTGGCGGAGTCTCTTTGATTTTTATTGGGGCTTCCAGAACTTTCTGGAAGCTCCCTATGTTAAAGCGTGTGCCCAACTCGGGCTGGCCACGCGGCTGGTCCGTTGGAGGGGAGATTAATGAGATAATAGAGTTATTACCCTCCAACTGACCCCAAATTTGATGGATTTCCCAAGCTGAATTTTGGGAAACTTTGCAGACTTTTTGGTTACCACGTAAAGGTAACCAAAGGGGAAATTACCGGCTTTAAAAATGGAATTAAAAGAATTGAAAAACAAAGTTGTACAAAATGGAGGCCACTCGGGGCCGAATACCGAAAAATAAATATTAACTGCCACTTCGGGCGTATTATTTAGTAAATTTTATATTTATTATTTTTGGGCCTTCCCTTGTCTCCTGGCCCCTTTCTTTCTTTTTAGACTTGACCTTTCGGCCGTAGACAAGGGAAGCCGCCCGTTGATTCTAGCAACAATTGTCCTTCCTCGCCAAGACTCTAAGTCTAACTAGAAAGGAAAAAGGAAGGGCAATTGTTGCATAAAAATATGCATACTAATAACTACGTAATTTTCTAGAAGTTATAAACTAGATACTAATAATCTACGTACTTAACTACCTAGGACTAACTGTTTTCGTTTCTTTTAAATTATTAGGGAGGGGGTTAAGCCCCCTCCGAACGTAATTTCACGCTATAGTTATGTGTTAAATCTTTCCCTGCGAGGCAAGTCTCTGCTGGGAGAGAGCCAGCAGAGGCTCTGGGGGTGTGAATGGAAACATGAATGGGCGTAACCTCACACGTAGTTACGCATTGTTATAAGGTCACTTAAGGTGCTGGTATCCCTTTGTGCAGTGCTTTTGTGGGTATATTTTGAAACGCTATAACTTTCGCAATTTTGCGAGTTGGAAAGAGCTTTATACATCATTTTAAAGCTTATAATATGTAGATTCTCATAAGAGTACGAAACTAGCAAAATTGGCAAAAAATAGCAAACATTGTCTGACAAACTAACATCTTACAGGCAGAATACGGACCAAAAATTTTTGAACATCGATTTCTCAAAACTGTGGAATCGGCCGAAATTTTTTCTTGTGCGGACATCTAAAGGACATGTGGGCCGAGGGACATTTTTTTGGATTTGGCTCAGCAGGTCTTAACGGTCAAGAAAATCCACTAAATGTGCGGTGATACGAAATTTCGCAACTTTGCATTGAGTTTTTTCGCAACTGGAGTTGTTTTAGCTCAAACCAAGAAAAATGTCCCTCCGCAATAGTGCGAATTCTCATCCTGCCAAAAATCACGCGAATCGATTGGGTAGTTTTTGAGAAATCGATGTTCAAAACAAAATAATCGCAGTTTTGCCAAAATCGTTTTTCTGCCAAATCTCTAGCTTAGAGCAACAAACTCCGGCTAATAAGCATTGATAAAATGTGCAATGAGACTGTGTATCGATCGAGTATGAATAAACCAAAATTGTCCATATGATTTGGCAGTAATTTTGAAAAAACTGATTTTCTCGAAAACGGCCATTTTTGGACCCCAAAAATCGTTTTTTGCTTATACTGACTTAACCACTAGAGATAGCTCAAAAGTTGTAAAAGCAAAAATGTTCATTTCTGTGCCCTCTATCCAGCCATACCAACCAATCCGGTGTGTCGACTATGTACTGAGAGAATAATGGCAAAAACCAAAAATTTCTTATCTTTGCACCTAAAAATGCGGGACTGGTCCCAGAATGTTAAAGAGCACCGAAATAGTATATTTGGAAAGTTTCATCCACTTTCATAAAGAATTGAAGCCTATAGGATCAAATTTACACAAAGCGATACCAGCACCTTAAGGCCAATATTACAAAATTAAAATGTAACCATTCAAAACTTCTTTTACTTATAACTTTCGCAATATTGGGAGTTAGGTGACCGGGTTTGGAGTTTTAGAATCAGCAGAGAATTGCCTTTCAGATAAGACCAACTTATAGTTTGACCAAAATTTACACAATTTGACTAATTATTGCCTAATTAATGCAGATTATACCTAATTAGTACCTATGAACACTACTTAATACTATTTCATGCCCCTGATGGGTGAATTGTGACCTTATTTTGACCCATCTTCCAATATTCGCACTTATTAGCCGCGTAAAACGTTTTAAACTCGCGGTTTCTTGTTAACTTGCTGGTTATTAAACGACTTCCTTCGTCGAACTCATTTTCCTTGATGATGTTTAGCTATTTTAAACAGTTTCTGAGTGGTTTCTTGATAATGTGAGGCCTTATTCGTGGCTTGGGAAGAGTAACGACTCCTCCATTATACGGAAAACCGTATTAGGGCCTATTGCGGGCCCGGGAAGGGTAACGACCCCTCCGTTATTGGCTAATAACCTACCTAAGTTTCCTTAAACTACGTTCCACTGAGATTCTATTCCATTTTCGTGTCGTTTGCGTGCGCGTAGTACTATTTTATGTCTTATTCTTCCTATTTACACTAGAACCTATGTCCCTAATAATAAGTTTCTGGGGGGTTTCACACTGACTGGCAACTCTGGTAACTTCAGAACAGTTACTTTATACAATGCTCGGACGTTTCACAGTTCACATCAAAATTTCACAAGCACGCCATTCATTAAGAGCTCAAATCATTTCCATCAAGAGTCACAGTCTCCCACAAGCTAAGCTTTTCCCTGTACATTTTTAGGGTTCATTTTGCCTTTTCCATTACAAATTGTAATTGTAGTAGTTTTCATTAAATTATCCGTTGTTAGTTACCGAGTCTTATTACAAGCAACAAAGGCGCGTTTGCCTTCACATACGGCGCGTTTACCGTCAAGTCGATTCTCCAAGCAAATAAAGGCGCGTTTGCCTTCACACACGGTGCGTTTACCGTTCAGCCTCAAATCACAGGAATCCAGGACGGACTCCACCTAAGTAAGTTTTCGTGGAAATCTCTATCTCGAAGATCCAGTGAGGAACTCATCCAAATCCAGTGCTATTTACGGAAGCAAGTGCTGACCCCGCTTTCTGTTCAATTGGAAATCAGGAGCCTCAAACGAACTCACCGACAAAGACCCCTACCAAGGTTGGCTGCAGAGAATCTCTGATTCTGGAACACCACCTTTCTGAGATCTGGTGCTTAAGTCTGTTTCATTGCGAGCAGGCGTGCTGACCTTCCGTGTAATTGAACGATTAGAGCTCAGAGCAGATCGTGTCTCGGATCTTGCTCACTTCATTACATATTCAACAGCTAGTAACTTTTGATAGAAACCATGTAGAGAAGAGACATGCACGTCATTTTAAAGCTCGTTGTATGCTCTTTCAAATTCTAATTTAAGATATAAGTTAAATAAAATTTTGATTATTTGCGCATGCGCAAAGCCATCATGGTAGCTAGCCAATCATGCACTCTCTGACACCAAAATTTTGTGCAAAGATAACCTGCCAACCAAAAGTGTTTTGCCAATAGTTTCGTCATGTTTGCTTCATTTATATCAAGATTAGCTCGAAAATCCCGCTAGTGGTACTACCACCTTAAAAACAGGCAGCCGGACAACCAGACAAACAGACAAACGGACAAGAGCACAAACGGACAAACGAAAAATAAGTATGAACCGGGCTTAATAGCAATATTCAGACAAAGTCTAGGCGTGAATAGTGCCGGAGGGGGGCGTTGGACGTTTGTGGCAAGAAGAAAAGTTTTTTAGAATATCTATCGATTGCTATCGATTGATATAGATATCGTGTATATTTATAAAGTTACTGCAGAGCGATTACTGCAGAAGTTAGAAACCAAATTTTGAAAAAATTCTTCAACAGTTTTAGATATTGTATTTAGCTACAAAATGAGCTATAGAACGTTTTGATCGGTTTTGATTTGAGTAACTTATAGTTGACAGAAGCAAAAAATCTAAAGTTCTGATTTCAGCCATTTTCAATAGGAATTGGAAATTTAGAATGGTCGTAACTTTTTTATTACTGGGCGAAATAATTTCAAATTTCACTGGATTGCGTAGGGCCCTGGGGAATATCAGTGGGCACAATTTGAGCGAAATCTGGCCAAAAATGGCAAAGAAATCAAGTAACCCCATAGGTGTGTTGGGGGGGGGGGGGGGGGGGGGGGGGTGACCCCTCCCCCAAATTGAGGGGTCGCCGACCCCCCCCCTAAAAATTTTTTCCAACCCCTCCCCCCAAATCGATTTTTTCAGACCCCTCCCCCCTAAAAATTTTCTAACCCCTACCTAAATTTTAGAAAACTTTTTAAAATTTTAGCTAAAAATTCGAAATTTTTCCAAAAAATTCGAAAAATTAGTGAAAAAATTGCTAGAATTCGCTAAATTAAGCTAAAAATCGTTAAAAATAGCTGTAAATTGAGAAATTTTTCAATTTTTTAACGAAAAACCGATTTTTCGCCGACCCCCCCCTCGAAAATTTTTTTACCCCTCCCCCCAAATCGACTTTTCGCGACCCCCCCACCCCCTTTTTTCGCCAAACCCCCTCCCTACTTTTTTCTGAACCCCCACCCCCACTTTTTTCGCCATCCACACCTATGAGTAACCCCCCTAGATTTTTTGGCCCAGCCACACGTATGAACGCACAAATATATAGATGGGAATAATAATTATAGATTCACATGTGTAAAGGGGGAGGTGGGCAAAGGTGTGGCTGGCGAAAAAGTGGGTTTCCGAAAAAAAGGGAGGGGGGGTCTGGCAAAAAAGGGGGAGGGGGTCGGAAAAATCGATTTGGGGGGGGCTCGGCCGACGGCCGATTTGGGCGGAGGTGTAGAAAAAAGTTTTCAGGAGGAAGGTCGGCATAGTTTCTTTTGGGGGGGGGGAAGGAGGTCCCCCAAAATCTTTGACCAATTTTACCCCCCCCCCCCCCTGAATTTTTGACATACCCTCCCCCAACTTTCGGCTACCCACCCCCCCCCAGCGATTTTTGTAAGTTAGCATTAGCTAAATTTGGCCAAAAGTAAGGTGGTCATTTTTTGGAAAATGTTTCTAAAAGTTTGACTTAAAATCGCTTTAAAACAATGCAAAAACGCTTAAAACGTTAAAAACAGGCCTTATTTTGAAGGAAAAAGGCTAAATTACCGAAAGTTTTGCATTTTTTGGTTATTTTTTGAAATTTCTGAGGTTCGAATTCTGGGGGCGGGGGTTGGTGGGTGGGTACCCCCATCACATGTCATTTCTAGGGTCGACCACCAACCTTCCAAGATTTATCCTCCCCAGACCCAAAGTTCCAGGGAAACTATGGAGGTCGGTGTCGGTAACCCCTCCATTTGGGGGGATGGGTCCCCCCCGCCATAGGTGTAACGGGGATTTGGGTTGGGGGGCCCTCCCCCGGAATTTTGGGGGGCCCCTTTTTTCTGACTGACTTTTCGGACCCTGACTCACAGGAAAGTCGCAGAGACCCAAATTTTTGCATGGTGATAGCCACTGGCGGATCCAGGAATTCGTGACGGGGGGGGGGCGGTAAAGTTTTTCCAGCGGGTGTGCCCCCCAGCAGTTGAAGAAATTTTTTGTTTTTGCAATGAAATCGGTATTCGAATCTTCAATCCTTTTTATACTGAAGAACTGAACAAACTTTTTAAAATTCTTGACATTTTTAGGCAATTTTCTAATAAAGGTAATTTTTTAGGTAATTTTCTCCGAAAAATCGGATGCATGTCAAGCTTTTTCTTCACAAATGCAATAAATATGCAGTTAAAAAGTAGAAAATTCGCGCCGAAGGCGCGAAATTTTTTGGTTTTTTGCCCTTTTTCCTCTTTCTCTCCTTAATTTTTCCTACCTTCAAGTCGCGACGGGGGGTGGCGGCCGCCCCCACCGCCCCCCGGATCCGCCCCCCACCGCCCCCCCCCCTGGATCCGCCCCTGGTGATAGCCACACATCTCGACATTACAGCCTGTGAGTTTGAGCCCCTAGGCCCTCTCTCTCTTGTCGCGGTGCCCAGCCACAGCCACGACGAGAGAAATAGTGTTCGGGGCCTCTAATCTAGTGGATTCGGAGGCATTGCAACACCCTAAGAAAGTCCTGGATTATCTGCATCGGATCGGCCGCATCTAATGCTGCCGAAGCTATGGCCCTGCCGTGCTGCTGGAAAAAGAAGAAGAAGAAGGCCCTCTCTATGCGTTCAGGGCAGGCCTCTAAGTGAGGGTACCCAAAAGTGACCTCAAAAACGTTCATGACCGAAGTTCGAATTTCGGCTGCTATTTACTAAGGGAAAACCCTAGGCAACCATATTGTGTATGTGACATGTCCTGACTGTGGGCTATCGATACATATATAGAAGTTGCCAGTCGGACCTCTGAGCCGTCCTGGGGTGGGTGATTTTTTTGTTAAAATTTGAACAAATAATAAATCATTTTCATGTTACGTTACTGAAGTCAGAACAGCAGTTAGAGCAAACCTACCGTCAAATTCGAGCTCAGCGGACCTCGAAAAACCTTATATCCGCTGTTTTTGAGGTTGTCTGACACTTCTGGGAGTCCAACCTGGTAACCAGCCGGGCCTGAACCGTCCGACGGGTAAACGTGATCCCAGAAGTCAGTATTAGCCTATAGTTACCTGAAACCTAATGCCAGATTTGAATTCAGCGCCCTAGAAAACCCCCTAGAACATGTTTATAGCTACTTCGGACTGTCCGGTTGGTACCTGGCGGGTCCGGACGGGTCCGTCAGGGGTCACGTGACCGTGGGTCATACCCGACCAACATACGAAGTTCTGAGTTTCTCTGCCAACATGCCTGGAAATAGGTTATAATCACTCGCAAACACGAAAAAACAACGTTTCAGCCTTTAAAACGGCACTTTAGAGCCACCAGACTTCATACTGGACGCTGTCGGGGGACATCAGTGACCACTAAGACTTCGGCGGGCCGCTGCCTTAGTTGGAATACTAGGTTAGCGGTTTTGGGTTCTAAAACCGTTATTTAGTGCGCTCTATCCAAAACTGATGAGAAAAAGTTGCTAGCTGCTCTCTGGGATCCGATCCGCCACTGATTTTTTTCTAACGGGTGATTTTTTTGTTAAACCTTTAACAAAAAATCACATATTTCCGCCTACTATAAACTTACTGGTAGGTCCTAGAGCAACGAAACCTGGGGTGGTTTATAGCTTAGCCCAAGACCAATTCTGGGTCCTCAAAGTAATCGATTTGGTTTAGTTTTTGCAGAAAGTTCCGAGCCAAAAAACAGAATTTTGTTTTTTTATTAAGCTTGCTATATGACGTTTATTTTCATAAACAATTGTTTTCTTTTTGTGTAAAATACTGAGTATCTGGGGGGAACATGTCCGAAAAGAGAGGGGGAAAACATGGTCGCCTACTCCCCAAGCATAGCAGCCGCAGCTGCCTAGTATAGTTCCATTAGAAAGCGCAGAGTCTTAACCTTTACCATGCAGTACCAGATTGGTTTCTGAGTTCGATTCTGTAAGCACAGTACATGACCAAAGTTTACCTCCCAAAATGGGCCAAAATGCTTAGGATTTTCGAAAGTTTGCATATATCTCCAACCATCCAACTTTGGCTACTATAAATTTGCATGCGGGCATAATTCGACTTGCTCTATCACATGGCAATAGTGATTTTCCCCTACGTGCACCCAGTAAATATTTTCATTTGACCATGTTTTTTCCCCCTCATAGGGTCCACTAGAGCGGGGAAAAAACTTCGGTGACCAAATTTTCAAATTTTTTGCGTATGCTTCATGAAGGCGTAACTAATGCTTCTATAGGAAAGAGAATGCTTTAAAACCGCTAAAAAAACTCAAGAATAAAAAGGATCCAACTTTGAGCATTTTTGAAGCTTCTAGCTCGAAAATTTGATTTGCAGCATCACATGCCAGGTTTCATATAAGTTTCTATGGTAAAAATGAAAAATTTTGAAAAAACTTAAAAAATGATGGATATTGCAATTTTTATCACAACTAACTTATTTCTAGCTATATTCTGCATATTATGACCAGTATCCCAGCAGGTTTCATGCCCAAACAGGTTAGGTACGGCGGATTTGGCATTTTGACCAAAAAATCGGGTTTTAAGCTTGTTGTGACGCTAGAATGGCCTAGGTAGTTTGCACGCTAAAAACAGCTGAAACAACGCTTAAACCACTCTAAATGGTTGCTTGCTAGAAATCCGTGCCATGTTTTTTCTCGCACCATGTTTTCCCCCCGATTCGCGGGTAACAAAACATGGACAAATCCCTGTTACTGCCAAAGCTGAGAGAGGTGTAAGAGAAGTTTGAATATACGATTGGATAGGTATTTGCCTACGGTACGTAACGGTATACTCAAACCGATCCAAATCCAAACGAAGAAAAAAGTTGGAAGCTTGCTTCCCAAATCATGTTCCCCCCCCGAATATATTTACACACAAAAAAATAAATTTACACAGTGAAAAACTAATTTACACACAAAAATATACGGCAGCCAAATTTTTGAATATTTTTTGCAAAAAGTGCTCTGAAAAAATAGTTTTCAAACCTTTCATATTTAAAATAGCTCTAAGCTTTTACCAGACCCAGACCCCAATTCCCTCTCTTTCCAATCATTTACAATGGTTTTCGCATTTTGACATGATTATAGTCAAGCGGGAAAAAACCCACTTTTCTGATTTTTAGCCAAGAACTTTTAAATGGTTTGACATATCGAAATGCTGATTATACAGGTAGCTAGGCCTAGTCGTAAGCTTTCTTATGAGCTATAGAACACCTCTGTAGGGTGTGCCGTTAGCGAGAAAAATTATCCCAAACTGGCGGGAAAAAACCCAATGCGGGAAAAAACCCATATGCGGGAAAAAAACCCACCCACAAAAAATTTTTGGCAAGCTGTCAGGAGCATTTTTAACCCATTCCAAATGAAAGAGCGGGTTGATTTTTGTACAACTGCATCAAAATATATTAGTTTTTGTATTAAAATTGAGGTAATATGGTCATTTGAAAATGTTGTATCTTTAACACATAAACATATATAGGCAAATTTTGGAAATTATTTTTTAAAATTGTTTATTTTCGGCAGTTTAAGCATCCTATCGTGTAGAAAACGTGTTTTTCGTTGTATTTAGAGCCAAACTAGACCCATTTTAAGGCAAAAATAAGCATTTTTGGTCAAAATTGAAATTTTGGCTTGAAATGGCACCATGTCCGATTTAGACCCCCTGGACCACTAATAACAGTACGAGACCCAGGTAGAACCTATACCAATTTAATCTATAGGCTCTGTATTAAACAAATGTACGTATTGGTTTGACTCTTCCGATCAATGTAAGAAAAAAAAATCGAATTTTGAAAAGTCGCGGGTTTTTTTCCCGCCAACTCCAGGTCACCCCCAGGTCGCACCGGAGGGGTCAGAGCTGTGTGACATATATCATCATGCAGCGCAAAGATGCCCTACAGGTACATATAATCCGCTTTGGTCTAAGTCTTTCCAGTAGTTCAAGTGGCCCGACAAAGTTTGCCAAATTTCGGCACTTGGACCAAAATTTCAAAAAAATTTCAAAGTCCCAAAAAATTTGCTGGGAAGCAGTGGGAGCGACAACAATACACCCTCCAGGGTTAATTTGGATGGATCTTCAAGATAGACTATTAAAATCCTATATGCGCTCATACGGTAAACCCACACTGGGGGTGGGTTTTTTCCCCGCATTGGCGAGTGGGTTTTTTTCCTGCCTGACTATATAGGTGTTCTATTGTTCCTGCAAATACTTCTGCTTGCTTCTTCTACTTCTGCAAATACATCTTTTATCATAAAAAGCAATCTGAACCACAAAAAATGTTGCTGTCTGAAGCACAATAAATATTCCAAACGAAAAGCTAAAGGAATGCAACTTTTCAACACGGTTTTGCCGAAAATTTGAAAAAAAATTTCTCAACTTCTGGGGGGTTGCGCCCCCCAGACACCCCGCTGTTCTCTAGGCTTATTCTAGCGGGGTGGGGGGGGGGAGCCCCCCATAAACACCCTTCCCCCCCACAAAATCGTCTCCCCCCCCCAAAATCGCCCCCCCCCCCAAAAAAGTGGGTGCCCCTTTTGGTACCAACTTTTGCCCACCAGAAAAAATCGCTCAGAAGGCCCCCCCACTTTTCACCCATTTTCCCCCCTCGCCGGAGATTTTTTCTCAATTTTTGCCCTTTTCAACACGCACTAAATCTGCTTATTTTTGCTATCAAAATCAACTTTTATAGTATATGCCAGATAAATAGCGCTTTTTTTTGGCTCTTTTTCGAACACTTTTCGCCCCCCCATAAAAACCTTGCCCCCCGGAAAAATGGGGGGCCCCCCCCCCAAGAAGCCCCCCCCCCAAGAAACTGAAAAATCCCTAAATAAGCCCAGGTTCTAGGTACCTATCTATTGTAGAATTGGTGTTTTCTGTCCATATTGGATCCATCCCCAGCAGCAATTAAAGCTTCAAACCTTTTTAGTACGTAACCAGCATGTTTGAGAGAAAAAGTATTCCCAAAACTTGGAAAAATAACGAAATCGTTTCAGTAGGAGACGTTTTTCCAGACATTAGAATTTGTCCACTCCTACTTTTGACATTTAACTGCTTAATCTTTGTAGACTTTTCCATTGTGAATTTTATGTACAATTTACAAAATTTCCTCAACGTCTCGGGGCTCCGCCCCCCATATCCCCCGTTGGGTTCTTCCGGGACGTTACACAAGTGCAGCTAGCAGAACGTTGACTTGAATGATTCGAAAATAACGTTTACATTTATTTTATTTCGTATTATATCTGAAAAATCAACGCTTTTAAGATTTTACTCAGCTTCAAGCCTACAAAAATACACACTGAAATTTAAATTTACACAAGATTTACACAGGTCCGATTTTGAAAAAAATCCCTGTCATAAACTCTACATTCCTCAGCTTTCTTAGGCCGTCATGTTATAATTTTTTGAAATGTTTGTCGCAAGCTTACTTCAATCGTTTTATCCCAGTATTGCCATTTATCCAGCAGAATTTGTGACATCAATTTTTACTGTATACAGTTTACTGTATATGCTACGTAATTAAGTTAATGCGTTTTATCTTCAGTAAGTAGTATATTGGTCTGGGCTTGTTCTAGGGAATTTTTCTTGGGGGGGCGAAAAATTTTTCAAAATTTTTCTAAAAACATGTTAAAAATAGCGCTATTTTTATAGTAATCGGCAAAAAAGTTCATTTTTAGTATAAAAATAGCGCTTAAATAGGCAAAAATCGACTAAAAATCTCTCGGCGAAGCCGGAAAATTTTTTGAAAATTGGGCCTCTTTGAGCGATTTTTTCAGGGCAAAAGCTGGTACCAAAAGATGCACCCACTTTTGGGGGGGGGGGGCGATTTTTGGGGGGGAACGATTTTGGGGGGGAAGGGTGCTTTTATGGGGGCTCCCACCACTCAGAATAAGCCCAGTAAGTATATTATATACGAGCACAACTTACATGCATGGTTGTTGCAGACGCTGAGTTATGCCTACAAATTGGTAAACTGGTTGATGAAGAACTTCCGTCGGCATCAGGCTGAGCAGTTTCCGGGAGTATGGGCTTGTTCAGCTAAGCTGGTCCATATTAGTTGGCTATTAACCTAGTCTTGTCATTTACAACCTGCCCCTCCCATATTAACGTTTGAAATTCTAGTCCCCTGTCCGCTTAAAACCCAGTGTCGCTCCATATTGCATTTTCATTTTATTTGTATATATATACGTATGTGCATGTATCTTACATGTACGTACGTATATAGCAAGCTTAACAAAAAAAAAATCACCCGAAATTTTAACAAAAAAAAAATCACCCCACCCTGACTCACAGGAAAGTCGCAGAGACCCAAATTTTTGCATGGTGATAGCCACACATCTCGACATTACAGCCTGTGAGTTTGAGCTCCTAGGCCCTCTCCATGCGTTCATGGCAGACCTTTAAGTGAGGGTACCCAAAAGTGACCTCAAAAACGTTCATGACCGAAGTTCGAATTTCGGCTGCTATTTACTAAGGGAAAACCCTAGGCAACCCATATTGTGCATGTGACATGTCCTGACTGTGGGCTATCGATACATATATAGAAGTTCCCAGTCGGACCTCTGAGCCGTCCTGGGGTGGGTGATTTTTTTTTGTTAAAATTTTAACAAATAAAAAATCATTTTTATATTTTGTTACTAAAGTCAGAACAGTAGCTAGAGCAAAACTAACGTCAAATTCGAGCTCAGCGACCTCGAAAATCCTTATATACGTTGTTTTTGAGGTTGCCTGACACTTTTGGGAGGCCAACCTGGTAACCAGTCGGGGCTGGACCGTCCGACGGTAAACGTGATCCCAGAAGTCAGTATTAGCCCATAGTTACCTAAAAACTAATGCCAGATTTGAATTCAGCGCCCTCGAAAACCCCCTAGGACATGTTTATAGCCACTTCGAACTGTCCAGTTGGTAGGAGGAGGGGGTATGCCTGGAGGGTCCGGACGGGTCCGGCAGGGTCACGTGACCGTGGGTCATACCCCAGCAACATGCGAAGTTCTGAGTTTCTCTGCCAAAATGCCTGGAAATAGGTTATAATCACTCACAAACACGAAAAAACAACATTTTAGCCTTTAAAACGGCACTTTAGAGCCACCAGACTTCATACTGGGCCCTGTCGGGGGCCATCAGTGACCACTAAGACTTCGGCGGGGTCAGTTGCCTTAGTTGGAGCACTAGGCTAGCGGTTTGGGGTTCTAACTACGTTATTTAGTGCGCTCTAGCCAAAACTGATTAGAAAAAGTTGCTAGCTGCTCTCTGGGATCCGATCCGCCACTGATTTTTTTTTTGTTAACGGGTGATTTTTTTTTTGTTAAACCTTTAACAAAAAAAATATCACACATTTTCATCTACTGCTACCTACTGGTAGGTCGTAGAGCAACGAAACTGGGGTGGTTTTAAAGCTTAGCCCAAGACCTATCCATGGGTCCTCAAAGTAATCGATTTGGTTTAGTTTTGCGAAAGTTCCAGCCAAAAAACCGAATTTTGATTTTTTTTTTGTTAAGCTTGCTATATACTATACTCGATGTGGGTCTGGCACAAAATCTGCGCAGGATTTTGCGCAGCCTTTGCGTTGCTTATTTTACACTGTCTCTAACACATATATAGATATTATAGGCTCATCGCTGCCGCAATCCCTACGATATCAGTATACTTCCCGATTTGAGAAAAATAATGAAAAGATTAGCAAATCTTGGACAAAAATATCGAAAAATTTTAAACGTTTTTCAAAGCTTTCTTCGAAAATATTTTTGAAACCAAGGTTACAGCTTGTCTTTGTGATAGAAATTCACAGGACGTTGAAAGCTTATCAGAAAAATTTAAATTTTTACTGTAAAACTGAAAAATTTTCTCTGAAAGGGTGGATATCAGGATATCAGTTGAGGAAAATAGACGGATATCCGGATATAGAAAAATATCCGGTGCCCCTCACCATTGGTTTTGGTATGCGAAAACAATGCTTGAAAATTGATTGTTTTAAAATCTGCCATCTGCCATCTAATTGCAGTTATAACTACTTATATCACTTTTTAAACTTTTGCA
This sequence comes from Trissonchulus latispiculum, assembly GCA_030248195.1. Classification (NCBI taxonomy): domain Eukaryota; kingdom Metazoa; phylum Nematoda; class Enoplea; order Enoplida; family Ironidae; genus Trissonchulus; species Trissonchulus latispiculum. The sequence goes on from JASAND010030621.1 coordinate 27,296, forward strand.
GATACATATATAACTAACTGCAGATGGCAGATTTTTCCTAAGACTTGTAAGACATGCCTAAAGGTAGAATGTTTTAGAAAAATTTTGCGTCTGAAGAGTCCAAAATGTTACTTTACTACGTTTAGCGCGGCGGGAAAAACCCAATCCGATATGCGGGAAAAAACCCATCGCCAGTGTGAGTCATCCATATGAGCTAGATCGGATTTTAATAGCCTATCTTAAAGAGCGTCCAAAGCTACCCTAGAGGGTTTATTATTGTAGTTCCCCCTGCCTCTCAGCAAATTTTTTGGGACTTTGAAAATTTTGGAATTTTTGGTCCCAACATGGGGGTCAGGCAGGGTCAACTTTGGGGGGTCACCCTGAACTACTGGAAAGACTTAGCCCAAAACGGACTATAGTTTCACAGAGGATATGTCTCGAACTTCACAATGGTGTATGCAATTTGGCTCTAGTGCCTGTGGTGCGATCTAGGGGGGAGGGGGGGGGTGACCTAGACTCGGCGGGAAAAAAACCCAAACTTCAAAATTTTTTTCTAACCATTAGCAACAAAGGAAAAATTCATGCGTTTCTTAGCTCAGTGGAGCCTCCTGATTAATTTGGTATAGATTTTACCTAGGTTCGACCTTCTATGTGAGGTCCAGGTGGCCAAAATCTGAGATGGTGCCATTTCAAGCCAAATTTTCAAATTTCGCCAAAAACCTCTAATTTTTTACTAAAATAGATCGGGCTTGGCTTTAAATGCAATAAAAACATGTTTTGTATGTGATAGGATGCTTAAACTGCAGAAACTAAGCAAATTTCAAAAATTCCAAAATTTGCCTATGTTTACACACGTGTATATATAATACTTAAAATTTGTAAAAACATACGAAATTTTAAAATGTCAATTTTACATGATTTTTTGCAAAAATATTGATATTTCATGATTCAGATATACTAAAAATGACCCGCTCTTTCGAATGGTATAGTCAAAACCGTTCTGGCGTGCTTGCAGCAAAAAATTCGGCTTGGTTTTTTTCCCGCCCATGGGTTTTTTCCCGCATTGGGTTTTTTCCCCATCGGTTTGGTCGAAAATTTCTCACCAACCGTAAGTGATAGAGAGACGTTTTATGGCTCATTTTGAAGCTCTTCGCAAGGCCTCATGGTAGTTATCGTTAGATTTTCGATTTGTCGCTTAATTAAAAAAGTTACAACCAAAATTCGAAAATTAGGGTTTTTTCCTGCCGCGATATCTATCCACTAGCGTAGCCAGAAAAAATTTCGGAGGAGGGGGCAAGCCGAAAACGCTCTGAAGTGCTGGGGTTTTTTAGGCAAAAAAGTGGGGGGGACGCCCCCCCCCCACTAGGGGGGGGAGGTACAAAATTGGGGGGGAATAAAATGAGCTAAAAATGCCAAAAATACAGTATAAAAAGCCTGTTTTCTACATATACAGCTATAGCCAAGCATAAAAGTGCACAAAAATTACGTTTTGGCACCAAAATAGACGATTTTCGACCAAAAAATGCCGGCGAAGCCGGAAAATTTTTGAAAATTTTGACCAAAAATCCTAAAAATTTGGCAATTTCTGGGCACCTTAGGGTGAGTGGGGGGGAACGAGTGGGGGGGAACCCAAAAAGTGGGGGGGGGGGAAGAGGTCGAGTGGGGGGAACCGGGAAATGGGGGGCACACCCACCCCCCCCCCCCCCCAGTAAAAAACCCCCCAGAAGTTTTTTGAAATTTTCAAGCAAAATCTGGAGGTTTTGAGATATTTTCATTGAAAAGTAGCGCCGCAGGAGAAAATTTTTCGAAATATTTATTCGTGCTGCTGCTACTCATTAAAAATTTTTCTTTTGTCTCCTATTTCGGGAGGGGGCATGCCCCCCCCCCGCCCCCCCCCCCCCCCCCTGGCTACGCACCTGACTACGTACATACTTTGCTTTTCCCTCCGACCTCGGAATTCAGTCGTCACACTTGAAACATTAGGGTAGATTTGGTTACCTCCAGATTACCTCCCCCCCACTGCTAAAATTTTTAAAACTGGACCAATCGAGCTGAACTTTGGTATGGGCATGGTTTCGACCACGCTGAGTTCAAATATATATACGTATATATATTTATAGATCGCGAAAGTTTTCGATTTCGCGAATTTAGATTTTTTCGATTCGCAAGGGGGCAACAAAGGGAGCCGAGAACTTTTTTGTCTTCGTTTGCTGAAAAAGTTGTATATATAAGGGTTTTCTGGGCCACAGAATCCTTTATTGTGAAGTCCGTTTTTCAATTCAGATTTTCGTTAGGTCCCTGCAAGCTTACAACTTAAGCTTACTACATAAGCTTATACCAAGCTAGCGAAAAGCTGTATCGAAAAACGGACTTCAGATCGTGTTCTGTGGCCCAGAAAACACTTATATACAACTTTGCAGTAAAATGGAAGGCAAAAACGTTTTTGTTTCCTTGGTCCCCTCTTGCGAATCGAACAAAATCGAATTTCGCAGAATTGAAAAATTTTGCGATTGAACTCAGCGTGGTCGAAAACATACCCATAGTAAAATAATTTCAGCTCGATTGGTTAAGTTGACCCGAACATTATATTCCTTTATCCTTTGTGTGAGACTTTCCCACATTTAGTATGGCGGACAATGATGGAGAATCAGTTAGGACTTACACTACAACCGCCGTGTCTGCTCAGATCATCCCTTCGACCAGTGTGGGTCAGAAGGGGCCCCTAACTCGAGTCCTAAGTACGCTTTTTGTTCCCGGCCAAATCGCTGGCACAACGGGAAAGCGGTACTGCTAGAGAGAGAAACATACGGCTGCTCTCGGCCAACCTCAGACGAACACTCGACTGAGATTTGAATTTTTTTCAGTGAGCTGACAGGAGTCTGACAGCTCACTGGTGTTTGCTTTTCTGGCGGAGTCTCTTTGATTTTTATTGGGGCTTCCAGAACTTTCTGGAAGCTCCCCTATGCTAAAGCGTGTGCCCAACTCGGGCTGGCCACGCGGCTGGTCCCGTTGGAGGGAGATTAATGAGATAATAGAGTTATTACCCTCCAACTGACCCCAAATTTGATGGATTTCCCAAGCTGAATTTTGGGAAACTTTGCAGACTTTTTGGTTACCACGTAAAGGTAACCAAAGGGGAAATTACCGGCTTTAAAAATGGAATTAAAAGAATTGAAAAACAAAGTTGTACAAAAAAAGAGGCCACTCGGGGCCGAATACCGAAAAATAAATATTAACTGCCACTTCGGGCGTATTATTTAGTAAATTTTATATTTATTATTTTTGGGCCTTCCCTTGTCTCCTGGCCCCTTTCTTTCTTTTTAGACTTGACCTTTCGGCCGTAGACAAGGGAAGCCGCCCGTTGATTCTAGCAACAATTGTCCTTCCTCGCCAAGACTCTAAGTCTAACTAGAAAGGAAAAAGGAAGGGCAATTGTTGCATAAAAATATGCATACTAATAACTACGTAATTTTCTAGAAGTTATAAACTAGATACTAATAATCTACGTACTTAACTACCTAGGACTAACTGTTTTCGTTTCTTTTAAATTATTAGGGAGGGGGTTAAGCCCCTCCGAACGTAATTTCACGCTATAGTTATGTGTTAAATCTTTCCCTGCGAGGCGAGTCTCTGCTGGGAGAGAGCCAGCAGAGGCTCTGGGGGTGAATGGAAACATGAATGGGCGTAACCTCACACGTAGTTACGCATTGTTATAAGGTCACTTAAGGTGCTGGTATCCCTTTGTGCAGTGCTTTTGTGGAGTATATTTTGAAACGCTATAACTTTCGCAATTTTGCGAGTTGGAAAGAGCATACATCATTTTAAAGCTTATAATATGTAGATTCTCATAAGAGTACGAAACTAGCAAATTGGCAAAAAATAGCAAACATTGTCTGACAAACTAACATCTTACAGGCAGAATACGGACCAAAAATTTTTGAACATCGATTTCTCAAAACTGTGGAATCGGCCGAAATTTTTCTTGTGCGGACATCTAAAGGACATGTGGGCCGAGGGACATTTTTTTGGATTTGGCTCAGCAGGTCTTAACGGTCAAGAAAAATCCACTAAATGTGCGGTGATACGAAATTTCGCAACTTTGCATTGAGTTTTTCGCAACTGGAGTTGTTTTAGCTCAAACCAAGAAAAATGTCCCTCCGCAATAGTGCGAATTCTCATCCTGCCAAAAATCACGCGAATCGATTGGGTAGTTTTTGAGAAATCGATGTTCAAAACAAAATAATCGCAGTTTTGCTAAAAATCGTTTTTCTGCCAAATCTCTAGCTTAGAGCAACAAACTCCGGCTAATAAGCATTGATAAAATGTGCAATGAGACTGTGTATCGATCGAGTATGAATACACCAAAATTGTCCATATGATTTGGCAGTAATTTTGAAAAAACTGATTTTCTCGAAAACGGCCATTTTTGGACCCCAAAATCGTTTTTGCTTATACTGACTTAACCACTAGAGATAGCTCAAAGTTGTAAAAGCAAAAATGTTCATTTCGTGCCCTCTATCCAGCCATACCAATCAATCCGGTGTGTTGACTATGTACTGAGAGAATAATGGCAAAAACCAAAAATTTCTTATCTTTGCACCTAAAAATGCGGGACTGGTCCCAGAATGTTAAAGAGCACCGAAATAGTATATTTGGAAAGTTTCATCCACTTTCATAAAGAATTGAAGCCTATAGGATCAAATTTACACAAAGCGATACCAGCACCTTAAGGCCAATATTACAAAATTAAAATGTAACCATTCAAAACTTCTTTTACTTATAACTTTCGCAATATTGGGAGTTAGGTGACCGGGTTTGGAGTTTTAGAATCAGCAGAGAATTGCCTTTCAGATAAGACCAACTTATAGTTTGACCAAAATTTACACAATTTGACTAATTATTGCCTAATTAATGCAGATTATACCTAATTAGTACCTATGAACACTACTTAATACTATTTCATGCCCCTGATGGGTGAATTGTGACCTTATTTTGACCCATCTTCCAATATTCGCACTTATTAGCCGCGTAAAACGTTTTAAACTCGCGGTTTCTTGTTAACTTGCTGGTTATTAAACGACTTCCTTCGTCGAACTCATTTTCCTTGATGATGTTTAGCTATTTTAAACAGTTTCTGAGTGGTTTCTTGATAATGTGAGGCCTTATTCGTGGCCTGGGAAGAGTAACGACTCCTCCATTATACGAAAACCGTATTAGGGCCTATTGCGGGCCCGGGAAGGGTAACGACCCCTCCGTTATTGGCTAATAACCTACCAAGTTTCCTTAAACTACGTTCCACTGAGATTCTATTCCATTTTCGTGTCGTTTGCGTGCGCGTAGTACTATTTTATGTCTTATTCTTCCTATTTACACTAGAACCTATGTCCCTAATAATAAGTTTCTGGGGGTTTCACACCGACTGGCAACTCTGGTAACTTCAGAACAGTTACTTTATACAATGCTCGGACGTTTCATGTTACATCAAAATTTCACAAGCACGC
>JASAND010030622.1:0-21096 GCA_030248195.1 Trissonchulus latispiculum
CAGTCGCTTGATTACACAAAATAGCTAACAGATATAGTGGTTGTGCACTATTTGCACCACTTTTTTAAAAAATCATTAAATTTTTGTTTTTAAAAATCTGAAGAAAATCCAAACAATATCTATATCAGACAATTTTTGTATTAACTTGTGCCTTTCGAATTTCGCAACAACTACAGCAAGTTTCATCGTGATAATTAATTTATAAAAGTGGCAATTAATTTTTATTTAATTAAATTTAATAGATGGTGCAGTTTAAAGCCACTGTCTCAAATGTGAACCATCGCGTGCAGAAAGTGAACCACTCAAGTGAAATCAAACTAAATATTTCAAGGTGGTAAAAAATTTTTATATAGTCATATTCTACGGAATTAGATTAAATATCGGTTTTTCTAATGGGTCTTTCCATTATCCCCCCCCATAGCTTCGTAGAAGTACTGAACATGCACACTTTGACCGATTGAGTTGAAATTTGGTAGAGGTAGGTTTTCGGACCTGCTGATTTCAAAAATGCCAAAATTTTAAAAATTTAAAAAATTTTTAAAAGTTTTAAAATTTTAGTTTGGTAAGGGGGGACCAAGGGGAACCGAAAAATTTTTTGAAAACATTTTTGCTGAAAACTTGCTTACAGGGGTTTTCTGGTACGCTGATCACGAATCTGAAGTCAGTTTTTCGATTCAGCTTTTCGTTAGCTCAGGATAACCTTACATCGTAAGCTTAAAACTTTAGCTTATATTAAGCTAACGAAAAGCTGAATCGAAAAACTGACTTCAGATTCGTGATCAGTGCCCCAGAAAACCCGTGTATGCAAGTTTTCAGCAAAAATTTTTACAAAACATTTTTCGGTTCCCCTTGGTCCCCCCTTACCAAACTAAAATTTAAAAATTTTTAAAAATTTTTAAATTTTTAAAATTTTTGCATTTTTGAAATCAGCAGGTCCGAAAACCTATCCCTACCAAATTTCAACTCAATCCGTCAAATTGTGCATCTTCAGTACTTCTACGAAGCTATGGGGGGATAATGGGAAAGACCCTTTCTAATTTTTCAAATCGTTGAATTTTAAGTTCACAGTCGCATTTTTAAATTACCACGTTTTTGCAGATGGACCTAGTTTGTGTACAATGCGCAATCTGCACCACTGGATTCAAGTTTAATCCTTTGGCTGGTTAGCGCGTTTTATACAAACATCCAATAGAAATAATTTTTACATGACGAAATACACAAGCTGATTGGCTAAATTTTGCTATGCGACTCATGGTCTACCTTCTTATTTCGAATGAGTAGCAAGCAGTCAAATTTTAGGTGGTGCACTTTGGGGGCCGGTGCAGATAGTGCACAACCACTATACTTCTACATGCTGTTCCATTATTTGAACTTTGATTGACTTTCGTCTCCGTTGCCGATAGCTTAAAAATAAGAAAATAAGTACTCAACTTTCGAAGTTTTCTACTCCTCTAAAATTTACTATTTTTTTAAAAATGTTGCTTAAATCTTGCGTGCTGACAACACCACCTTCCATTTACCAGAAGATATACTCAATTTCCGACTACATCCCATCGAGCTCTCATCTTTTCTATGAGGTTAATATTCAAATATGTAAGCTGGTTAAAGTTTTCATTAGGCGATGTATCGTTCACGTCTGAACGAAAGTGCCCGTCTTTCATCAACTACAATTGGAATTTTAGAACAGAAAATTTCAAAAATTCGTTAAAATTAATTTAGAGACATTTTCACAACTGCATTTTGTAATACACACAAAATTACTTAACAAAAAAATCAGAAGCATGAAAACAAAAAATTACGAAATTCCTTCCGGAATAAAGGAAGTAGAAATTTTCCCTTACAATACATGTTCCTAATTTTCCAAGTATGCTTAACATTTAATTTTTGTCTTAACAGACGGGATAATGTCACTAGTGCTAATTCAAAGAAACATTTGAAATTTCTCTTAATTCCATGCCTCGGCTTCAGTGAAACCTGAAACGTGCCTCGATCGCCTGAAAAGGGGAAGCGATGAGTTTGTGTCACCTTCAGTGGAAGCTGAAGCTGTCGTTTTCAGTTTAGGGTCTAAATTTATTCTATGGCGTGTCAGCTTCAGTTTCAGTTCCAATAATTATACCTTCATTTCACGTTTAGTTTGAAACTCAAAATTATTATCAGTCTCATCCTACATATTTCGCCTTCAGGTCTAAATTTGTTTAGTTTCAGTTCAAACTAGATTTTTAGTTTCAATTTCAGTCACTAGCTTGAAAAAGACATTATGAATGGCAACAGTGAATGGCAACCACAAAAACAAAATCCAGCTTTTGCAAAATTTAAACTCCTGCAAAAAAATAGTTCAAGTCCATTTTTAAGAGTGGAACCGGCCGGTTCCAAATCCTACCGGTTCCGGTTACGGTTCCGGTTCCGGTTCCAACCGGTTCTAGTGGAACCTATCCAACTCTAATATCATTGTATCCTCCGGGATCCGTGGACTTGTGGCTGTTTTGACTTTATCTGTCCTACTCTCACTTTAGAGATTGTTTCAAAAATTTCGATGCGCGTTCGTTCTAAATGGAACCTGATTTTGGAAATTTAACGTGTTCAGTTCAATACATTTATTTACAATGTATTTATTTTATCTATTTGTGGGTAGAGCGAATAGCAGGGATCTATAAACGAGACCAATTTATCCAAGTGTTACTGAGGAATTAGCTTATCCATTATCCGTTAAGCAAGAAGTCCCAAGGATACTGGAAGAAGTTATGTTTTCGCTACATTCCTGGACTTTTAAAAAGAGTATCTGGGGCTAAGGAATGTTAAAGTTCGTTGAATAAAAGACCGCAGTTGGCACTAGCCTCTAAATATTTCTTTACTCAACCCCGGAAAACGCCTTCAACAAAAAGTGTATGGCAGACAAACTGCATTCCGGCATTTGAAGGCAACTTTTTAGGCGAACTATTTTAGACAATATAATGCTCTGGTTCTAAAGCTTTCTTTTTCTAATTTTTTCTATCTCGTTAATTTGAAATTGTTCAATTGATACAAACAAGGTAGGTGTATTCCTCAGCATCCGGAGTTTTCGAAGCTATAGTGCAAAAAGCATGACACAGGCCGAGCATGCTCAACAATTGAAATATCATATTTTGTGAAAATAAAAAACTTCCAAGTTTTATGTTCGTCTCGGCTCCAGTTGTAAGTATATTATATTATGTCAGCTGGCAAAACTGTTTGTCGTCAACGTCTTTGCTGCACTTTCTTGAAAATTCCATCCATCACATGCCATCACATGCAATCCCATCCTCCGCATTTCATACCCTCTCATCCCGTCCCTCCAAACTCCTCCCATAACATCATATCGAGTCCCATTCCAGTTGGCGACACTTGCTTGGACAGGTTTTAGCGTTTATGCAGCAGCAGCTTATAGCAGCGAGAAACTTAATTTCTTCAAATTTCAAAACTTTGTTTCTGCCTTTAAAAGTGTCAACAACAGTAACACTTTAGTAGTTTTTAGTCGCGGAATAACATCCAAAGCACCCAACTGTTCGACAAGGGGTTTCAGAATTTTTTAAAAGTCAGTCAGTTACGTGGATAGAAGAGGTTGTTGTCATGTTGAAAGCAACGGAAAACATTTTTTGTAATGACAGAAAGATAGAATTTATTGCATCAATGTGCCAAGAAGAGTGTAGGTGCATAGTGTGGTCTGCATGGGTTATCTTCAAACTGCCTTCACCCATTCATAAATTTACAACGTAACCAAACTTTTGCTTGAAGCAGAAATTAACTTTGACTTTTAACTGTATAAGCAAGTATACATCTACAGTAACAGTGCTTAGCTAACATAGCTATTCTGTTTCCTTTCTAATAGACCGAACCATGTTAGCTTTGTCAACAGTAAACATAGTTTGTCCCCTAAGGTTTTCGATATGTATAAGCCATAAGCTAATTGTTCCTTTCCCCATCACTTTCATGTAGGTAGTGAACTGAACTGAACAGTGAAAAATATTGAAGTCTACGTTCAGCGATTACTATTAAAGTCATCAAGTCCCAGAATGGTAGACACGGGATCAATTGAACTTTATCCCCCCAGAACCCCAATTGAAGTTTAATTAATCCCGCAGAATTAAAACCTGCCTAAAAGGACTAATTTAGTGTCAGATTGTCAGATTCGGATTATTGTTACAGACAGTTACTGTAAAAACATTAACTCAGTTCTGACGGTTTCATAAAAACCTAAAGCAAAAAGGATAAATCGTAAAATCACGACAGAAACAATTAAAATAACATCTGAAGTGTTAAATATTTTCCGGGGGGGGGGGGGAGATTTCACCGTGGCACCAGCACAGATTCACTTCTTTTATTATTTAAGAGTGGCGATCCTTTTTTATTCTAAAGCCCGGTTTGTACTTGTCCGTTTGGCCGTCTGTCCGTTTGGGCGTTTGGGCGTAAGAAAATGTTCAAGGCTGCTCCCAACAACGGCAACGCCCAAGCGCGACACCTCCGTACGGACAAACGCCCAAACGCCCAAGCGGACAAATTGACAAGAATAAACCGGGCATAATTGTATCAAGAGTTTATACTACCAAGAGTAAGACGCTCAGCTCTTCCTAATACAATAGGCTTGCAAGATGCTCGAAACTTTAAGGCCGAAATCTCGGGGGGGGGGCTTCTCAATCTGTAAACATACAAACGCTGACATTTTTTAAAAACGGGCGTTTTCGACAAATTAAATGCTATAACTTGAGCCAGGCAACTCGTACAGCAAAATTTTTATATCATCATGTTACGTAGAATGAGATCGTTTTAACGATATAAAAATTATGTATGTCGGTTTAGGTAATCTCTTACGAAACCGGCAATAAAGCATCCTTGCCACGAAAATTGTGGGAATTTTTTATTTCTTAGAAATTGTTGTTGTTGTTGCTGCTGCTGCTGAATTTATGAGGGATTGCCTGAACCGAACTATATAATTTTTATATCGTTCAAAAGATCTCATTCTACGCAACTTAATAATATAAAAATTATTGCTGTACGATTTTTCTAGCTCAAGTTATAGTATTTTATTTGTCGAAAACGCCCGTTTTTAAAAAATGTCAGCGTTGTATGCTTACATAATTCGAACCACGGTCCTTCCTCTTGCAAGGCAGACGTGCACTACATCACTACATCACCGAGCCATCAGCTCCCATATCAGACTTATCAATCTTTCCTATGTTTGCCTCTGCTTCTGCTTCCCTTACAACACGACCGCAACAGCGTCCAACTCTGGTAATTCAGGCTGTCTTGATGACAGAAAAAACAACATCTGCTGTTGGTTATTGTTGTTCCAGTTTAATTTTTACTAGAGGCCTGCACGGGCCGAATTTTTGCGGCCCGGCCCGGCCCGTGAAAAATCTTTCTCGGCCCGCCCGGCCTGGCCCGTCAACTGCTTCGGCCCGGCCCGGCCCGTCAGATGCTTCGGCCCGGCCCGGCCCGGCCCGGCCCGTCAAAATTTTCGGCCCGCCCGTGCCACGAAATTTTTTCATTTGTCGCAAAATGCAAAATTACGTAAATAATTTTGTTAGCTTGGTTATTAAAAACAGAATCTCTGGTTTTCAGTGCTTTTTCTAGGAAAAATGTGTTTTCTAAAAACTGATTTTTCGAGTTTTAATGGTTTTTAAACGCAGTTTTAAGGACAAAATAATTTTTGTCGTTCTACAAATGAAACCAAAAGATAATACTGCCTCATGTTGACACTTTGTATATAAGACTGGAACGCTAGAAAAACGAAAAAAACTGGAAATTCCCTAAAAGGTTACAGTGGCAACATTTAAATATTGTACTTTATTAAACAAGATGAAATTTTGTGAAGTGCGCATTTTTATAAGAATTAGTTGAGAAATAAACTAATTAGAAGTAGAGGACTTTAAAAAGATGCAACTGTGCAGAAGGAGTAAACTTTCATTTCTAAAGAAGTAGTAAATCTTTGCTCCACAAACTCAAACTTTGATTTTTTAAAACTGCTTTTTTCTAAGTAAATGCATCGTTTTCTTAAAAAGGACAGCAAATACATCAAAACCAAAATAAAACACTTAGCCTGTTACTAATACCATATATTGCCCTATTCCAAAGTTTCATATTCTAATATTGTAAACGCTAAAACTACTTAGGCGAATTGAGGATTTGACATTAATGATGTGACGATAAATACATGTATTATTTGTGAAAATAAAATGCTAACGTTACTGCGGAAAATCAGTGTTAGTTTGAACGAAACATATTGCGGAAACACAAAACATTTTAAGCTAAATTATGAATTACTATTTTATAGTTAAATCTTTCAAAAAACTGATGGCGGGCCGGACTGTCGGCCCACGGCCCGGCCCGGCCCGTGAGTTTCGGCCCGCGGCCCGGCCCGGCCCGTGAACTTTGGTCGTCGGCCCGCCCGGCCCGGCCCGCGGGCCGGGCCGGGCCGGGCCGGGCCGCGGGCCGTAATGCAGGCCTCTAATTTTTACCCATAATGAGCAGCATCTTCTTCGAAGATGGGTGATTAACTTCTCTAAAGCTGACAATCGGTGGTTAAGCAGTTAAGGTTATATCATCTAAAATATGATTATGTACACGAGACAAGTCACTGAAAATTAATGTTCCTATCATATGTCTGCTAAGGGTTAATCTGTCGACCTTACGCTCTTCTGACTGCATATATATAATTCAATTAAACATCTATGATCTTATGACATTATCCTTACTTCATTATTTTTTCGCTATAAATCATCAAAACAAAAGCATCCACAGTTTGCTAAGCTTCAATATTCCTCAAGACTTTTATTTAGCAATCTAAATATGTATAAGGATCTCTACAAAGGTTGAATCTATAATTAGGGACTTCCGAGTTTTTTGTTGTTTGTTCTTCGATTTTTAAATTGTAAGTCTGCTTGTGATTAATGATTGAACAGTGAAATTCTGTTGATGAGGGGCAACTTAACTGTGTCATCTTGTGCTGTTTGGGCTTTCGTGTAAACAGGACGTTTACGTTTGTCTGGATTCTCCTGAGTCTGTGTTGTAGTAGGCGGAAAATTCAAAGATGAATTCAGCTTACTTGTAAACACTAATTAATCATATTCGTTCGAACAACACTACTTGTGCAAAGCCTTGTACATAGCTTGACTTGAAACTGAACATATTTTGAAAACATTAATTAGGTTAGAAACACAATATCTATCGCCATCTTGAGCAACTGGAAAGTATGATTCGAAGTATGGCTTTGTTCCGTATTTTATGTTACGAAGCAAATTTGCCTATGTTCAATTAGACGAGATACAGCATGCTGCATTTTGCTTATGCAATTTTTAAACTTACAATGAACAGACACAGACATTGTAGATTTACTTTGGCAAAAAAGCTTCTCAAATAAAGCATTTTTCGGCTAACTGATGGCTTCGATTTCAAAAAGTTGGGGATCGAAGTACAAGAATAGTAACTTTGTTTCGTAGTCTTATCCAATTTTAGCTTGATTGGTCAAGTTTTAAAAACTTCAGGGGATGATCGAAACAAAACCCAGTATGGGATTGTAAAATAGCTTATTTTAATTCATTATATTCCTCACATCGAAACACCTGTTAACATCTTCGGTAGTTCTGTAAACAAATATGCCATGTCAGTCAACATAATTGGTTAGCTCTCTGATTACGTATCTTCCTTTCTGTCGGTGAAAATGTACACAGAACATTGTTTACTCAGTCCGTGGGAATCCCTCCTTTGTTATGACCTAAGAATGAAACCCTGTGTTAGGTAATTTTGTCTGAACATTTTACATTCACAAAGCTTGATTCATTCACTTTTCGACTCACACAGTAGCTCACCATATTTGCATAGCATAGTTATTTAGCAAGTTAGTTTTTGAAACTAGCTACAACATCAGAACTTCTTTGGCTTGAAGATTGTGTCTACCCTGGCCACCCATGGAGAGGGTCCTCCGTTTATGACTGGTACGACCAACATTACTACCAAAACAAATCGAGCTTAGTTGGTTGGCGACCACATTATATGTAGCACCTGGTTTCTTGTTGCTCCATTAGAACTCTCCAAATTTAACCTTTGGAAATTAAGTAGTAGTAGGAAATTTGAAAATTTTATTCATTTTGAAGCGGTGAATGAATGAAAGATGTCCGCCAGCTTTCGGACTCAAAACAACATTAACCATTTCTTTGACGTAAGCAATAGCAGGCAATTTATAAAGTTTGGCAGCATCAAAGGTGATGCATTTCTTGGCATGGTTGCCCTCAACGAGTTCGGAATGTAACACTTTTTCTGCTAAGTCAGTATTTTTAATACTGTTTTGGTACTGTCTTTGTCTTTTTTTGTCTTCTGCTATATTTCTAAAGGCACGTGCAAAACAGTTCGATCCTTGCTGCGGTTAACATCTGTTGACAGTAGACAACAGTTAACTGATGTACCACCGAACTTTGCTGAGAACTTGAGAACCTTTGGAGCCAAAACTCCAGGGGCCTGTATTATCAACGCCCAAACGCGGGTTATGTCGCCAACCCCGCCTACCCAGGTTAAATTTCGTATGTTGTAGTCGGATGTATCAGAGCCGGTGATTGTTTGGTATGCGCACACCTTATAAAATTTTCAAGTTTCTCAAAACCATCTACTTTGGTATGCGCACACCTTACGAAACAGTTCTCTACTGTATATTTTCTTTTATTTCTGGTCAGTTTCAATTATTTCTTGTTTATCGGGTTCATAATTTAATTATTTAATTTAATTATTATTATTATTGGGTTTAATGATTTCTATGATAGTTTAATCTATGATAATGATAATAGTAATTAGCAAAAATAAAAGTCAGCACCTCATCTAGCAGATGGCCAAGCTCCAACAGTATCCTAAAAAGAGTGGAAAATTACAGGAATTTTTGTAGTTCTGTAAAAGAATGTTTCTGTGTGGTCAACTCACTAGCGGGGCTTCTTGCAGTTTTCACAAAAGTAACTTTTCTATTTTCTACCGGCGTCACGTATAAAAAATTAGGAAGAGTTTCCTGGTGTGAATACGAAGAAATACACAAAGGACTTTTCATTCGCCCATTCGAGATCACTCATCAAAATTTTTGGTGTCGAATGTCTTCGAGAAACTACGAATATTCGCGAAAATAAGAAAGTTATTTGTGACCGGGACTATATATAGTTGTTCTCTGAAACTGAAACTTGTAGTTGTTTTCGACTTTACCAAAAATTTTAAATGAGATAATAAACTTGGACTTAAAATGTTTTATAGTGTTCCGTTTTTCGCTTCTTTGAATTTGAAAATTTCAATAATTGTGAAACTTGTGAACTCCATTAAGCAAGAAATTAACCTGAAATAAACAATAAACATGAAAACTGACCAGAAAATAATACGAAAGATACAGTAGAGAACTGTTTTGTAAGGTGTACGCATACCAAAGTAGATGGTTTTGGGAAAATTTTAATTTTGTAAGGTGTGCGTATACCGAAGTAGATGCATTTTACCGTATGCCTCCGAATCTGTAAGGTGTGCGCATACCAAAGTAGATGGTTTTGAGAAAGATGAAAATTTTGTAAGGTGTGCGCATACCAAACAATCACCTCAGAGCCAAGTAAACCCAGGTTAGGCGTTCCCCATAACAGTTTTACGGAATCAGTCATATCAGCCATGCGCTACACTGTGACAAGGATACCAATAGCCAATAGCATGTATAGCATTTGTTAAATTTTAACACTTCGGACTTCGGCGTATAATCTCAGATTAAAGCATGTCTTTGCAGAGTTTTAGCAGATCAACCACCAAGTTGATTTTAGCAGATTTAGATGTACTAATAAAAATAGGAAACTAGTTTTCAGAAAAGCAGAATTTTTCCTGTGATATAGCACTCCGACTACTTCTAAAACGAAGAGTTTGGGGTCCAGTTTTTGTTCCCATTGTTAAAACTCATTGATAGACTTTAGCAGGATTATAACATCGTTTATAGTATTTTGCAAGAGCTTTTATTGCCTCTTTGCAAGCTAGTGGTTGTCTCGGACAAAAATGTGTTTTGTTTCTGTTTGCAAATAGTTTTCAGCTTTCCGCATTATATAATTTTCCACGCAAAAGTTTGGGTGTGGGTAAAACCCGGCCCCGGCCCCGGCGCACCTGGGTAAAACACGGCCCCGGCCCCGGCGCATGCGTTTGTTTTAGGTGGGTAAAACACGGCCCCGGCCCCGGCCCCGGCGCAGGGTAAAACCCGGCCCCAATGTTTAGAAAACCCGGCGCAATTAAACACGTGCGTATATATATGCATGCAAATAAATACAGACTACATTGCATTTGCGTATAATTTACGATAGCGCAAACAGTATATATAATCCCTTGCAACAATGGAAATATATACGCATTGTTTTGTTTTCATTATGATTTTTTCACAGTTAAGTCATGCATTTACATATTTTTCTTATATTTCGTTTAATGAAACATTTGCATTTAATGAAATAAATGCACAGCGAACGTTTTGAATTTATTTTTACCATACATCACGAAGTTTTAAAACAATTTGAAACAATATTTAGAAACAAAACGTAATTAAAAAAGCATTCAAGAAATTTTGCTGACATATATAGTTACACCAAATAAAGAAAATGACGATAAATTTAAATTTTAAAATTCAAAAATTATTAACTTGTAATGTTTACTATGGGGGGATAAGACATATATACCAAAATTTTCCAGTTCTCCTTGATGTCCCCCTTGAAAAACGTAAATCTTAAATTTTTTAAACTTTAGGAATGTCTTTGCAATTAATAATATTGGATAATTTTAAGCTTTTTAATCGGTTCTTACAAAATATAATTCATATATTTCAAAATTGTTTATTTTCATAAGTACCAACCATGGATCAATACAAAATGGCTAGATAAGGTTGCGTAACACACTGTAAAGTATAAAACTCAACTCATAAACTACGCCTTAAATCGTTACACATATGCGTAATTACACGTACACCTCTGTTATACTGCATAAGAATTTACACTAAAAGTGCGCCGGGCTAGTGCGCCGGGTTTTACCCACTTATTAAACTCTGTGTGCGCCGGACTGGGGCCGGGGCCGGGTTTTACTCATGTGCGCCGGGGCCGGAGCCGGGTTTTACCCAGACCCAAAAGTTTTTGCAAAATGAATGTAAACAAGTTGGCCCCCAACGGGGCAATATTCCTTTGTAGACCTGTTATCATTCTAATCTGAAAATCGTCTTTGATCCTTGCTCTGTTAGACGCTATAGTCTGACCAAAAAATGTAGAAAGCGAAATTGTTTTCTTTATATCTCAAAAACGCTTCAAGATAGCTACCACAAAGTATATATTTTCTGAACCGGACTGATGAGATCTTTCTTTTCGTGAAAAATTTTTTTGAAATTTCCCGTGCGATTTCAAAGGGCGCCGCTTTTATATGTACAGAAGGATTGGTACATGGTACTGCCGCGAGTTTTTCACGAAAATTTTCCCCTTGTATGAAAGTGCTACACACCAAATTTCAACTTTTTTGACTGAAAATTGCGTGAGTTATTCAATTTTTTAGATTTTCAAAATCCTTTGATCTTTGCCGCTTTTTCGACTTTGACCGGTTATTACTCGCGACTCGCTCAACGGAAAAAATTTTCGATTAGATTTTCAGGACCGCCTAGGCGTCCGCTTTCACCCAATATATGTGAGATTTCAAAATTTGAAAGTTGATTTTTTCGAAAAATACCACTTTTTGACCCAAAATTTCGACATAGCGAGTCTAGCAAAAGTGAGTAAAAATTACATAATCATAAAGTCCAATCTAAGCTGAATCCAACGATATAAAGTTTTTGTGGCTACGACTTACATTGCGTCCACAATGAATTTTTAAACAATTTCCCTTTTTCAGCTGGTTTCTGGCTCCCTTTGATGTTGCCGCCTTGATTTGCCTGAACCAGTGTAAACTAGCAAAAACCAGCAGCACCAGCAAAAAACCTTTTGAGCGAGTCGCGAGTAATAACCAGTCAAAGTCGAAAAAGCGGCAAAGATCAAAGGATTTTGAAAATCTAAAAAATTGAATAACTCACGCAATTTTTAGCCAAAAAAGTTGAAATTTGGTGTGTAGCACTTTCATACAAGGGGAAAATTTTCGTGAAAAAATCGCGGCAGTACCATGTACCAATCCTTCTGTACATATAAAAGCGGCGCCCTTTGAAATCGCACGGGAAATTTCAAAAAAATTTTTTCACGAAAAGAAAGATCTCATCAGTCCGGTTCAGAAAATATATACTTTGTGGTAGCTATCTTGAAGCGTTTTTGAGATATAAAGAAAACAATTTCGCTTTCTACATTTTTTGGTCAGACTTTAGAATCTCCTGAGATTGACGCTAGAATCTCCTGAGATTACAGCATCCTTGACATTCTACAGTTTCTCTTGACATCCTTTGGCATTATTTTTTTTTTTTAGTTCGGACTCAGTCACCGGTTAGGCACTGTAGTAGGCCTGTTAGGTGCTGCTCTCCGCAGTCCTTTTGCAGAAGGCGGACAAGAAGCGGAGAAGCGAAGTTCACGGATAGAAAACGTGAACCCCAAGCCAAGCCGGCGTGCGGTTATTGGCCAACTTCAGATTAACTGAAGTAGCCTCAGTCGCCCCCAAGGCAGCCTGCGTTGTCTGTTAGCAACGCAAGCTGCCCCCCGCTTACCTATAGCGACGAAGTTGGCGGAAAACTATTTGTGCCTGCTCGGAAGGCATGGGTAGAAAAAGAAAAGGCTGCAGAAAAGGAAGCGAAGGGAGGGGCCGAGCCTTAAATAGGAAAGTAGGAAAATCCGCCTGCTAAAAAGAAAAGATTTGATAATTTAATTTAGAAATAAAATTAGACACAGCGGGACCTTTTTCACCCGCCATGCCCAATATTATTTCCAAACAAAATATTATAATAAAACTAAAATACCTTCTCAAAGGTCTTACCACTCGCCTGGTAACCCCTGGCGAGTGAGGGGGGCAATCCGTCGTTGGTGTTGTTATGGTTGTTGCTGCTGTTGTTGTACTGTTGTTGTTGTTGTTGTTGTTGTTGTTGTTGCTGTTGTTGTTGTTGTTGCTGTTGTTGTTGTTGTTGTTGTTGTTGTTGCTGTGGGCCTGGAGGGGGAAGCGTCAAGGGGATGGCTGCGAAGATAATTCGAAAATATTCGAATTTATCATATGCTGCTAAACTTCGCAGCCATCCCCTCCAAGCGTTAGATCAGATCCAACTTAGCACTTTTCCATACTATATAATTTTATGCAATGCATCTCTGGCATTATTTTAATACCAAACTACTAGTACCCTCTGCAATGTCTTAATTTTTTGTGAGTTCTTAGCAGCCAGCAGACTTTCTTTCCGTCAGCATACATAAGCACAATGTATGTATGAAGATACGCTTTTCATTCCAAATGTATAAATAGGAACACAAAACATTAAGCATCGTACTAATTAAATTTCCTCATTTTTCTGTAAATTTGTTTCTCGCAGAACTACATTAAAATAAGTGAGAACTGCTTGCCATACCATGTTTGTGCCGAACTTATGAAGTCCAGCGCAAGCAATTACCATTGCTGACAGCCGAAGACTGAGTGAAGGCTGTGAATTCAGCTGCTTAAATAGTTTCTAAACCTAATTTGCATAATCTGCATACAAAAAATCCACCTAGCCCTGTGTTGAAGATAGGGCTTCTAAATAGATAAATGACTCACAATACACTGAACATAGTAGATTCCCTTTTATACATTCCTGCTCCAGCAGGAATAAAAAATTTAGGCCCTGTCCTTATTTATTAGATAAGTTTGAAAGTAAGGGGGGAGCTAAATGGTTATTAGACTAGGTATATTAGAGCTGAGGATTAAGATATTTGCGAATATAGGAAACTATGATAACCATAGGGAAAACATGCAAGCTAATTTATTCATCCACTGATCTATATAATCTTTTGCCCAAAAAACCGGAAAATCCGGATTCTTGGGGGTGAGGGACCCCTCTGGGGGGCGGTGAGCTCCAGGTCTGGGGGGGGTGAAACTCCCCCCGAGCACATGTATAATGTACACAAATTCGATTAATTAGAGCCGTGTACACTAAAGCCCGGTTCACAATGGAGTGCTTTGTGCATTGTGCTTTGTCTTTTGTGCTTTGTGCTTTTTCCATCTGTGCTTTGTGCTTTGTGCTCAGTGCTCAGGAGACAGTGCTTTGTGCTTTTTGTGCTCAGGAGACTAAAGACTCATAGTTCACGATGACAAAGCACAATCACGAAAAGCACAGGTCACGGGACACGGGAATTATTCAAAAATTAAATAACCAACACTACGAAACGTTTTAAGATTAGCGAATTATAATTGTAATTGCTTAGAAAGTAAATAGCAAAATATTCCTGTGTGTGTTGCTTTTCCGAGGTAATTTTTGATTAATTGGCATAGGACTATGTGGGAATTTAATACTCCTTTATGAAAGTGTCTATTCCGACGGGTATAAAAATTATCCACTATTAAACGCTTTTGCTTAATTATTAAATATTTTATAAGACTACTGTTGCTCTTTTCATTAGTCTATTCTTGTCCTATGTTCCAGCCAATCAGCGAAGAGATTGGCTTAATTTGATTGGAGAGCACAAAAGCACGAAGTAAAATCTTCAACATTGTTGAAGATCTTCAAAGCACACCAAAAGCACAAAAGCACCAAAGCACAAAGCACAAAGCACAATCACCATCGTGAACCGAGAAAGCACAAAGCACAATGCACTGCCATCGTGAACTATCAAAGCACAAAGCACAAAGCACTAAAAGCACTCCATCATGAACCGGGCTAAAGCTAGTCTAAAGTTCCGTTCAAGTAACTAATTTTATCAAATAGCATCCAAAATTTTTTACCCGAAAATTGCTCCACAATCAGTGGTTGGATCTGAAAGATATTTTGCACACTGTATCCTTGGAAAATTTGGGGGGTGGGCGGTCTTTTATTTTCCCCTCTATCAGGCTCTGATAAAGAGCAATATTTTTTCAAATTTTGATAAAATAAGAAATTTGCAGAAAATGCTCAATTTCTGCAGAATGAAACGATATTTTGACAGAATCAAAAATCGTCCCTAGCAAATTATTTCAGCAACACATTGGGTATGACCCTTTTATTTTTGCATAAAAATTTTTCATTAAAAATTTTGGTCAAATATTGTGGCTATGTTTGGTAAGTTTCAACCAGGCGCGTTTTAATGCTACTAACCGACGCAAAAGATGTAAAGCTTCTAATTATATAGACTATACAAAAAGAATAGACTAGACAAAACAAGACACGTAAATATATTGCAGAACCGTTCCCATTGTTAACAACAAGCCTCCCATGTAAGCCCTACATATTGTGTTAAAATGGTCAAACCGAAACAGGACAACTTGCCAGTTACGGCGAACAGTTTAAAGGCTGTGAATGAATTGTAATGTATGAATTTTGCCGAGAAATCGATGTTCAAAAATTTTTGGTCTATATTCATCCTGTTAGATGTCAGCATGTCAGAAAATTTCTGCTATTTTTTGCTAATTTTGCAGTTTCGTAGCTCATGTGAATGTAGAGATAAGCTTTAAAACGATGTCTAAAACTCTTTCCAGCTCCCAAAATTTCCCAAAGTTATAACGTTTCAAAGAGTCACCCCAAAAGCAGTGCACAAACGATACCACCCACTGCCACTACCTTAACTTGTTTGGCTGAAAACTCGTTTTGGCAAAAATGCAATTATATATCTACAAAATAGAAGAGAAGAGAATGACAAAATGCTTAGGATATAACGTATGTTTGCAATCTATTCTAGATGGACCCTTTGGTCGGTGCCACACATCCAGTATGCCTTGCTCTATTTTTATGGCTTATGACGGGACCAATACTGGCGGAAATGCTGGGACAATCCGACATGGAAATGGGTGAAGCCTTTCTAGAAAAAAGAGCTAGTATACGAGTCTGTGGAAAACGGTTAATTCATACACTTTCTAAAGTCTGCAATCACTGCTTTCGATATAAACGAAGCACCCTATCCAGTGAAGGTTAGTGCATTTGAATTTTAAATTCCTGGATTTTTAATTATATATACATTCAGCACCGCACGGCGTTGACGTAAATCAACTTTACACGAGTAGTAACCAGTGTCAATCTGTTTACATAGTGTTTGAGGATGGCCGGGCAAACCATCCCAACAAAAGAGCAAGCACACTTCGCTGATTATATGAAAACTTGTGGGATTCCGAGACTTTATGGGAGAAGATCGACTTCTACTAAAGCATGTTTGAACAGTAATCTGCGAGCATTTCCTCGTTGTTATGATTTAAGATGTGTAAAGTAGTCCAGCCCTGGCGCTGAAATTGTAGGAAAGGGGAAGGATAAATAAGAAACTATTAATTTTGCTCTATTGTGGAACAAGCAGATTCAACCAGAATGTTCTTGAAGGAAATGTTTTGCAGAATCACTTTTTCTATTATTTTGTCCTAATCGATAATTGCTATGCATAGAAACACAGGAAAATCCTTGCTTTTTGCTTCGACGCTTAACTTTAGACACCTGCCGGCCTACCGTCTGCCCAACCAAACCCAGGCCGTCTTCAAACACTAGGCGCTGCGCAGTGCGCACTAAAGAAGACTGAAAATTTTGTCTATGCTGAGTACCATTATAAAGTATAATTATGCAAAGTTAAGTATCAACCTATCCATTTGTACAAAACTCATCAGAAACGGATTCGTAGAATTTTATCTCTTCCAAAGTAGGGATGTATCAAGAACCCTATTATTTGCTTTAAGGTGGTGATTCCTTTTGGAGACATCAACTTAGAATCATCATTACTGAACCATTACTTGGAGTTAAGTAGCCATTTTTATATCAAAATGCAGCTTAACATTTGCTCTTTCCAATGAATACAACGAAACTAACTTTAGTTCTTGGAAATTATTTTACTGCATTTTCGAAGTAATTTAATTTTTCAGATTTTTTGCAGACTAAAGTAAATTTTTTCGTGAGGCATCGGCCACATCATTCGATTCCACTATCAAATAGCTGGGGACCCTTTTTAGTCATAGTCATCATAAAACCGCTCTTCGTTATAAAGAAATTAGCTAAAATGTATGCGCAACCTGGATTTTGCCTACTTTTCCCAACTTTGGCAAGCGACCACTTTAGCTAGAAAGCAGCAATCGGGACAACTACAAAAGGGTCCCTGGGTATTTTAGTGTAAAACGCGTCCAGTAAGTGGCAACCATCTAGCTTGCGTAGTAAATGCTCCACAATCGCTGAAAAAAATTTGGTAATGTTTTTGCAAAAACTACATTTTCTATGATAGCAGCGTACGGGGTAGCAGTTAGAAGATTATAATGTCACGGATAATTGGTCTCGATGAGACCTTCAAATTGACACCCGTAGTTTAATTCTACGACTTACGTAGCTCAAGAAATGGCGGATTACTTGATTTCTGCAAAAACGACAAGTTTTCAACGCCAAAATAGGAAAATCTACTATATCTCACGATAGCGAAAAGCTAGAGAGGTATTTCAAAAAGCAAAAATGTAGAGCTTAGCAAGATCTTTCGAATGAATATAGCCACAACTGTATAGCTGCTGCCAAACTTTCAGAAATTGGAAAAAGCCGCCCTGACCGGAAATCTCGAATTTTTGAATCGGGATTGCGCGGAGGGTGTTAGAACGATAAAAGAACGTATTTCTGAAAGTTTCGTCAAATTTTATCTTGATTTACGCCGCCAACCAACAATATGTGCCCAAAAGGAATCACCACCTTAAGCTTCAGGTTCAGGTTAAGGCCTGCTAATTGATGATTTTTAGTTTCAATTTCAGACGCAGATCAAAATTGAAACTAAAAATCATCGAATTAACGCAACCTGAACCTGAAGCTTGGGTGAGTTGATTTTGAGCACCATAGTTGGCGTCGTAAAATCAAGATAAAGTGACAATACGTTCTTTGTACCCTCCGCGCAATCCCGATTCAAGAGATTCCAGTCCCAATTTCCAATTTCTGGTTTGTGTCCCAGTTATTGCAATTCATTTTGAAATTGTAGCTCCACATTTTGAAATGCCTGTATCGTGAATTATAGTAGATTTTCTATTTTGGCAACTTGTCGTTTTGCAGAAATCGTAATCCGCCGCCAAGTCGTAAATTACGGGTGTCAATTTGGGTCTCATCGAGCCAATTATCAGCGGAGCATTATGATCTCTTCTAGCTGCTACCCCATACACTATCATAGAAAATGTAATTTTCACGAAAACATGCAAATTTTTCGGTATGAAATTTTTAAAATTTCGTGGTACCTGGACGGACACTAAAGATACCCGGGGACCCTTTTTGTAGTTGTCCCATTTACACTTTCTAGAAATTGATTAAACTGCCAAAAATTGGGAAAAGTAGGCAAAATCCAGGTTGCCGCACACCCGATTTGTATAACGAAGAGCGGTTTTATGACGACTTATGACACAGCTATTTGATAGTGGAATCAGTACTCGGCAAAAACTTGTACAAAAAAATCTGAGAAAATCAAAATTTTCGAAATGCAGTAGATGCATTCATTGGAAGAGCAAATGTTAAGCTGCATTTTATTAGCAAAATGGCTACTTGGAAATGGTCAATATGTATTCTAAGTTGATATGTCTTAAAAGAATCACCACCTTAAAATAGGGTTCTTTGATATCTACTTGGAAGTGTAAAATTCTGAATCCTGCGATGAGTTTTGTAAGAATGGATAGGTGTCGCAACTTTTGCGCGAGCGCTCATACATAGACAAAATTTTCAAGTCTTTTGCAGATGCGCACTGCGGCAACTGGTTGGGCGGGCCCGTGAGCAGCAGTGTCTAAAGTTAAGCGTCGAAGGATTTTCCTGTGTTTCTATGCATAGCACAGACTATCGATTAGAACGAAAACCAGCCGGAAAATTGATTCTGTACATTTCCTTCAAGAACATTTGCTGTTCCACTGTCGGCAAAATTAATAGTTTCTTATTTATCCTTCCCCTTTCTAATTTCAGCGCCGGGACTGGATTTTGCATCTTGCCGTCGCCATAACGGCAGACCTACGGTATGCTTGGTAAGTCATTCAGCAGTGGATTCCTGAGTTTTCACGCAATCGGCGAAGTGTGCTTGCTCTTGCCCTCAGGCACTTCAACATGTGAGCTATTTTTTATAAGATTATTGAGGTATGATTTACGACTCAACTTGCCTAAATGCAGATATTATATATAATTAAAAAATCAGGAATTTAAAATTCAAATACTTAATACTGGATAGAGTGCTTTTCATAGAAATTATTTGTAGTGTACCACAGACTTCTTGTACTTGCTCTTTTCTAGAAGACACTAAATTGTCACATTAGGCAAAAACCCACAGATGAGCTTTTCAGGGTCCATCTAGAATGGGTACTGGAAACGTACCAACATCTAGGCATTTTGTCATTCTCTTCTCTTCCTATTTGTAAGACCATATAATTGCATTTTTACCAAAACAGTTTCCACGAGCAGTGAACGGTATCCGACTTGTGCACTGCTTTGAAACGTTGCCAACTTTGGAAATTTTTGGGAGCAGAGTTTGGAGCATCGTTTTGTATCTACATTCACATGAACTGCAGCATTTAAAGTTGTGCGTACATCTAACAGAGATGAGATATAGACCAAAAAATTTTGAGCAGCCTCGATTTCTCGGCAAAATTCATACATTACAATTCATTCACGGCAACTTGCCGACGTTCGCCAAAATGTGGCAAATTGTCCTGTTTCGGACGACCGATTTGCCTGTCTTATGGGAAACTGAAACATTGGCGGACTACATATAATTACGTGTCTTGTTTGTCTAATCCAAAAACATTTGCCGTGAAGCATCTTTAAAAAAATTAACATTAAAACGCGCCGCAATTTAGCAATATTTGACCAAAATTTTAATGAAAAATTTTTATGCAAAAATGCAAAAGTCGACACCCAATGTGGTGCTGAAAAGCTAGCGGCGATTTTGATGTCAAAATATCGTTTGCTCTACGAGAAATTGGCATTTCACCAAGTTTCTTCAAAATTTGAAAATGTTGCTCTTTGGCGGAAACACGTAGAAGAGAGAAAATAAGGCCATACTAATTTTCAAAAATTTGTGTGCAAGTACTGAATCCAACCACTGATTGTGGAGCAATTTCAGTACGGATTCTGTGACCAAAATTAGTTACTTGAGCGAGACGAAAGCTAGCCCGGTTCATGATGGAGTGCTTTTTAGTGCTTTGTGCTATTCACGATGGCGAACATTGTGCTGTGCTCTCCGGTTCACGATGGTGGTGTACTTTTGTGCTATGCTTTGGTGCTTTATTAGCACGGTATTGGCAGATCTTCAATGTTGAAAGACTACTTCGTCTTTTGCTCTCAAATTGTGAGACAAATAGACTAATGAAAAAAATTTGTTTCGTGATCTACTAAAATATTTATGTTCAAAAACGAAAACGTTTGTAGTGGATAATTTTTATACCCGTCGGAACAAGATGGGAAATTGATAAATTCCACATAATTTATGCCAATTAATCAAAAATTTACCTCCGAGAAACTTTAAAGATATTTTGCTATTTACTTTCTAAGCAATTACAATTATAATTCGCCCAAAAACGTTTTCGTGGTGTTGGTTATTTAATTTTGAACTAATTCCCGTGTCGATTTTGTGCTTTTCATTGATTATGCTTTGTCGTCGTCTAGTCTTTACGAGCAAGCGCGTCTCCTGAGCGCACAAGCGCAAAGCGCGAATGGGAAAAGCGCAAAGCACAAAGCAAAGCAATACAAAGCACTTGAACCGGAAACTGTACGGTGAATCGAATTTGTGTACATTACCCATATTCGAGTTTCTGGCTCCACCGCCCCCAGAGGTCTAAAATTGCCGGTTTTTTGGGCAAAATTGCCGAATCAGTGGATAATTGTTAGCTTGCATGTTTTCCCCTGTAATTCTCATAATTTCTATATTCACAAATATCAATCCTCGGCAATACCTTTAGTCTAACTAACCATTTTAGCTCCCGCCGGAAACTTATCTAATAGGCCACTGCTGGGCCCATAAAAATTTTTAAAAGGGAATCTACTATGTTCAGTTGTTGTGGTCGTTTATTAGAAACCTATGTCAACACGAGATGGCA
>JASAND010030625.1:0-57373 GCA_030248195.1 Trissonchulus latispiculum
GACTGGAGTCGAGGCGAAGTCAGTGTCCGGGGTCAGGACCTTAACCAACATCTGCTGTCTGCAATTAGCAGTGTCCAGGGGCAAGGTAGATACTATGGCCTTCAGACAGGCCGATTGCGTCGTGGCCACTAACGTATTAGGGCCGTAGAGCCAATGTCCGGGTGAGGCTTGGCATTCATGGATCTTGACCTCCGAAAACTCTGAGCTCTTGTGGGCTACTTCGTGTCTCACGAACTGTGGCACGGGAGCTTTCATTTGGGCATTGTTGTTGGGGTCGTTGTAACCCACATTGCTGACTTCGTAGATGGGGGCAACATCTGCTCGGGAAGGTGTAGGCACTTCCAAAATGAAGCCGAAAATCAACTTCCTGATATCCATGCGAACAGGATAAATCCGACCAAATCTATAGATCAAGCTCGGTTCGTCGCGCAATAGCGACTGATTTAGTTGGGCATGGTTGTTGACGATGTCTCTAACAATCTTGAAGTTGATCAGGCTGGGGGAGATTCTGCCGTCCAATCCAGCGGCCATGACGCTGTCAATGCTGTGTTTGAGCGAATGCTCAAAATTGGACACTATCAGGGAATATTGAACGTGTGTTGTCATGGTGAAGGCTTCACAGCGAGCAGAATTGATGAGGCCCAGCAATTCTTGGATGGAATAGTGCATAAATGAATAGATCTGCTCGTTTGCCTCAACCAGTTTTTCGATCGATTCCTGGTGCGCCAGGACTTGCTCGTCAAGCTTATGAGTGGCCTCGATGATGGCGTTCACTTTACTCTTGACCTGGTTCAGATGAACGGTGTTGGCAATGGACATGCCAAGGCCAACTAGGCCAACGACTTCTCCAACAAAACGCTTTTTCCGCGTCAGGGGAAGCTTGGAATGAATGGATTGATAGCCATGGTCCGCATACAGGGACTCGCTGTAATTCTGATATTTAGGGGCAGAAGTGTTGCAGAGAATAGGGCTCTTGTCGCAGATTATCTTCATGATGGCAGAATAGTACCGAGTGTTCAGAATACCACTGTACATTTCGTGATATTCTTCGGTGATGTTCTTTACCAGACTGGTCAGGTGCGGCTCATGAGGGCAATCCTTGAGCCATTCATCAACTCTTTGCCTGTGTGTCGTACAGGTCACGCAGCGCTTTCTCATTGACTCAGTCTGATTCTGTAGGGGAACTCGGCATAAGGTGCAGGGCCAATCGTCCGCGTGTGAAGGGGTTGATCCACACCGATCACACCGGGATAGCAGGTGATCCGGAATTTCATGCCGTTGCCCACTGCACAAACTGCAGAAGGACAACCAAGCCTTCATCTTCTTGGTTCTGGGTGGCTCAGGCATTTTCATGTGGATCAGAATCGGGATGTACTCGGTCCGTTCGTAGGTAGCCATTAGTCCTTTGGGGGATAAGGCCAGTCCCCACTGTGTAGAGACCATGGAATTCATGGAGTTGGCCCGTTCCGTGAAGTAATCATCGGCTGATTGGGTCTGGATTCCGCGCATCCATATGGCAACCAACAATCCGAGCAGCATCCACATCAGGACAATGGGGAACGGAATTCCACCATAGGAGATCTGCTTTTTCGGTGCTCGAGGCTTGTCCTGAGACTTAGTTTTGGGCTGAGCTGGTTGGCTAGGTGGCTGAGAGAAGGAGGTCTTCTTCACGGCCGGGGCGGATCTTGAGCGACCAGGGTATTTCGGCACCAATGTCGTCTGCGATTCCCGCTTGACGGGCAGGTCAGGCTCGTCCGTGGTCCGGCGAATAGGGTTCTGGGCCTTCAACTTGGCCTGAACTTCCAGATACTTCTGGTGGGCAGCCCAGCTGCGCTCACGTTCCTTCTTCCTTTGCCAGATTCGCCGTTCTTCCTGTTGGGCGCGTTTCCGCTCACGGGTACGGATGTCCTTGAGCAGTCTGCGCAAGAATCTAATGTCCTTCGGACATAGGGAACAGTTCGGCACCAGGGTTCCAGCTTGAGGCGGATTCGGTCCTGATTTCTTCTTCTTTTTCCCTTTGCTGGCTTTCCCCTGCTTTCCATTATTGGAAAGTATTTCTGCCTGCCGAATAGCCCGCATTTCGGCGTTAGCCAAAATGGGCAGGAAATCCTGATCATAGTCGGATTCCTCTGTGCTGGAAAACGTGTAAAAGTGGAAGGGATCCTCCTTCACAATGGGTGACAGCTGTTCAGGGGAGGAAGGCAGCTCAGAATATTCCGGATACGGGAAAATCTCTCCTTCTGTATCCAGGAGAGGATCATCTTCCATGACTGCCATTCCTGCCTGTGTGAGCAGTTTCCGGGCAGTTTCTCTTGCTGCTTCCAAATCTGCTTTGGGACGAGAGCGGGGACCTTCTGATGTAGTCCAACTAGGCTCAGGAAACGGCAGCTTTGATGCTTGAAGGACTGATTCCACCTGGGCCATGGGGGGCAATCCCAGCTGTATCCGGAATTCTCTGAGAGCTTCTCCAAGGTCCACTTCCAGCTGCTTTGGAGCGGGAACAGACTGGACTCTGGATTGAACATAACCCTGGCCTGTGAGGTTATGGCTTGGAGGGCTCTTGCGGAGCTCGCGTCCGCGTCCTACAGACTTGGATCCTTGGATCCTGTCCAACGTCCAACGTCCAATGAATCCTTGGCGGGCGAGGAGCGGACTGTAGCAACTGACAGTTTCGGGCCCAGCTGTTCAGCTTCGGGCCGATCGTTGGCTTTTGCCGGCGGCGTGTTCTCCTTGTCTTCGTCCTCAACTTCGGACGGATTCTGCGAACGCTCCTGCTTTTCGCTGTATAGACGCGATCCGGATGAAAGGGCAACCCGTAATTGGTTTTCACGGGTTCGTCAGTTTTGTACATGGCAGGACACTTGACTGACACTGGCTTCTGATAGATCGGCAGCGAATACAGCTCTCGGTCGAGTTTCTCTGCGACCGAGTCGAGGGTGAAGGCGGCATGATTGTCCGCGCTGTTCCCCTTCAGATAGGGAGGGGTGGAGTAAGACTGACCTCCCAGATCGGTGATCTCCTGCTCTAACTGCAGGATCTGGGTGGAGAGCGAAGGGCTAGGGGGGGTCAAAACTTACCTGTCTCTCCTGAGGCACGGCAGCCAAGGTCTGAATCACTGACGGTCCAGGGCGGTGTTGCTGTCTGACATTCGCGAATCTGGACCCATAGGGCGCATGAACCGATTCTGAGGCATTTCGCTCTTCGTTCCTGGTCCATGAAGGGCGAGGATTTCGTTCCGGCTGGCCTGCGTAGGAGGGACCAGGTTGAGGTCGTGACCGGTCATTGTAGTTCCGGTTCCCGCCATTGGAACCGTTCTGCTGTCCTAAGGGACGGGAATTTCCTGAAAATCACTTTTACCCTTTACCGCCCCTTTTGTTTTTGGGGTGCAGAACGCTGGGTACCTTTCCGCAATACATCTTAAGTAAACGAACGAAAGCAGAATTTTGAACACAGAAACAAGACATTCGAAAACCCGAGTAACTACCACGGAATACTTTTGACCACCAGAACGAAAACAGAGCAGGTTGGTAGTTGCCAAGCCCGATCAACTACCAACCGATGAGAAGGACGTACGAGAGATGGGGATTGCCCACAATAATTTTCCAACTTTTCAAGAAAAACAGTAAGATGTATGCCTCCGAGCTTCCCAATATTCCCTTTTCCGGAATATTGATCACAAGGAGCACGACTCACTCTTCGAACGCCCAAAGGGGAAAGGGGCCGAGCTTGCCGTGGCCTGACTGTACATTGAGCCGACTCACAGGTTTAATCCTTTCGAATTAAACCTATGTCTCGACCGGCTGGTGACCCAGTCGATAGCGATCCCGAAATATCCAGCATTGTCCTTCACGGACAATGCCGTTATTTCACCTCTAGGAGGCCATCCAATATCTCTATTGGAGGGAACCGACGGTCTGATCCGTGTCAATCTGCCGACCATACACGAACTTTGACCGTTTTCACCAACCTTGCCTGTTCACTGATCGATGCCTTCTCCGGGGGGACTTACCGGAGGTAGGATACAACACACCAAAATGCTCACACAGAACTGAGTAATACCGCCATGATACCGCCACAATTATTCCGTATTATAACCATATTATCTATTATCACTGCCCGATTCTCGAATACCACACAATAATTCTAGTATACCACACAACACAACTCAGAAATGCACAAAACACAGGGTGAGGGAGACTTATGCATCGACCAGCTTAGGTGTGGACTGTCGTCCACGTACCACACATTGCCACTTGTCATCTGCCTATTACAGATGCCAGCCCGACAATGCGCCGACTAGACGGTACCACGGTAGGATGTTAATTCATCCTTCGTCAGACACGAGGGCCTTCAGTATCTCCCCTGCACTATATGTACGATTTAACGTGCCCCTGGATCCTTACGGACCCACCGCCGCCTGTTTCAGCGAACCCTTGGGGAGCGCACCCCCTCGGTTTCGCTGATTTCCGTTGTTGTTGCCATTGTTGCTCCGTTGTAGTCGTTCCGAGGCCTGAAACCACCTCCACCGGGAGCGCGGCATTCTCGCTTAGAGTGGCCTCCTTTTCCGCAGTTGAAACAGCGGTAGTCGCTGGGAAACGGAATCTTATTCTCGTTCCGTTCGGGCCGACGGGGAGGGGATTCTGATTCCCACTGGATTTCATGCTCCGCACTTCTGTGGCTAGAGCGGCAGTGCTCTGGACTAGCGATGACAGGGCCGTGACCATGGCAGGCCCAGTGAGTCCTCCAGATGGGACACTTCCTTCAGGATCCAATTCCAAGAAGGCAGGGGTGCCTTCTCCAGGATAGACGCCTTCTGCTTCGCGGGCCTTCTGAAAGGCAAGGGAATAGTCCCTCGTGTCCATTGGGACATGAGGCTTGTATTCATTTCTGAGGCCAATCAGGAAACAGCGGACTTTCATGGCTTCCAGCGTATCCGGATGGGCGCCATTTTCCCAGGCTATCCGGGCATACTTCTGGAGCCGGAGGGAGAAATCAGCTACAGATTCATGAGGTAGCTGTCGGATGCTGAAAAACTTCGCGGTGGCATGCATTCCCGTCAATGGGGGGATCATGTGCTCTCTGAGCACGGCGACAGAGGCGTCCCAGTCGTAGGGGCGCATGGCGCCTCGAGGCAGGCATTTGTAGATTTCTGCGGCTCTGCCTCGAAGGGTGGAGGAGATATTCATAACCTTCTGATGATTATCCAGATTCAGGCGCTGGCAGAATCTTTCATAGTTGACCAGATGGTCATCGAAGTTTTCCGTGTCTTTGCAGGCAAAGGTGGGCATGTCTCGATAGGAGAAAGAGACAGCCTGCGTATGAATACTCCTCTGTAGGGAGGCAAGAATGTCTCCCATTGCCTGAACAGAATCCACGCTGTCAGGCGAATCCGGACGATTTCCGTGGTGATTGGGATCGTTGGGGCCACCGGGACCTCCAGGACCTCCGGGACCACCAGGACCGCCAGGACCTCCAGGGCCACCAGGACCACCGGAGCCAGAGGGTCCACCAGGTTCACCAGGGAATGAGACCCGGTTCCTGCGAAATCCTCCTCCTACCACGGCTGGATAAGGAGGGGGAGGCTGATTAGCGACATCCTGGTTATCGTCGCTTTCATAATCGGACTGATGATTGTCCCGATGATTCTGACTATCTTGAGCAGGATTTTCCATTCTTTCTGGTCGTAAGTGTTCCTCACTGAGGTAGTTGACAGATGGATCCTCACTGGGGGCTCCAATTCTCTTTAGACCGTGTAGTGGACTCTGTCAGATCTGGACTGGATTTCTATATATTGGAGGGGGTCGTGTCTCCAATAAACCTTTGTTTGATTCGGGGTCGTTTGCAGTTGGTTAGGGCTTCTAGAATAGACTAGGCTAGACTAGACTAGATCTGATCAGGATCCAAGGCACGAGTCAAGGTCGGCACGCAAAGATGAATCTTCGCTTAGATTGATGCTCCGGCTGTAGTGGTATGCTGACAACCAGGGCTCAATAGCTGACCTGAAATGGGGTCTAAAGGGGTGAGTTCGTTTTAGGCAGGGGAATCGGGATTTATAGTCTCAATGGGCGACTGTCGGTTCAACTCTAACCTCACTGCGGATAGAGTTGGGGATCTCTGAAATAGACGCGAAAGCCGAAGCAGCTAAAAGGCTAGTTATTTATTGTTACAAAATACACATGCAAGGTTACTGAATTCCAGCAGACAATGATTCACTACAAGTATGGTTTTACAATCAACAGTATTACAGGTTACTGTCTGCCAGAATTGCCTTTTAGCTTTGGTTTGACTGGTACTTTCGCAGTTAGGGCTGGTTATCCGGTTCTGGGGTCGTTACAGTACAATCTTCAGGTTAAGAAACCCACTCTAGTGCTGATATGGGCTAACTAAACCGGTATCCTATATGCTTCGACTCAACTCAACTCTTAGGCTCTTTGCTAGCCTCTACGGTGACTCTGCCCCCTTACAATAAATCTGGGGACCACACACACGCAAGATACACTAATTAACAACTATTTATAATCCGAATCGGGTGGGAGCGAGGTTGGCTTTGCTCTGGCGTCTCCGTATAATTGACTGCCCAGAATAACTGAATTTTGAGAAGAGTTCCGGTCTCTGAAATGGGTAATGACAGTTACAGGTGGGAAGAGTGTCGGTTATTGTCGGAAAGGTCGGATCGGCTTCCTCAGATAATTATCTCAAAATTAATACAAGATATTGGACTAGATTGTCAATAAGTTCAAAGAGAGGCTTCAGTGGTGAGGATCAGGATGTAAGCTGTACCGCTTTCACTGAGCATGATTCTTTTAAAGTTCAAACGTAGACCGAATTGTTTTGGTTTCAAAAGGTGACCCAACAGTGAAACAGGCAGCTCTCTTCGTCTCCGCTATACGCTACGCCTCAGACTGCACCAAAATGCATCCAACAAGTACCTAATCAGATATTCCAACTGGGCTGACTGGACAGATCTCCAACAGATACAAAGAACCAGGATCTCCTTCAGGATCCACTGAACTACTGACTACAAGAACGACTGGGCAGGGCAAGATACTGACAAATAGACCACAATGAGCTTCTCCAACTAGACAGACTGATAGACTGATTCCAGTAGCAACGGGACGCGCTTCCAGCGGAGAGACTGAACGGCTACCTGAATCAAATGGGTGGTCAAATCAAATAAAACCCATTAGAAACAGAGGTGGTGGGGATTAAAACCCCAGCAACTATTGTCCGGACCGATTGGCTTTCACGTGCGGGCTTGAGACCCGAATTGTGTATTGTGTAACGTGTAATGTGTTATTTTGTGTTTTTAGATTGAAAACAGACGAAAGCTGACGTTTTTGAGGACTAAACGGACGAAGAGGGCCAAGCTTGGGCCGTTCCGGCCTACTTGGCTAAATATGCAAATGAGGCTCTGGCCGAGCCTCTCACGGGCATGGAGTCACGTAGGCACTACTCAGCATTTACTACAGACCTAAACTACAACTAAACTGACCTAATCTAAATACTACGTATTACCCAGTATATGAGGAGTAACCTATTTGTTATAACTGACGATTAATACTTAATTAAGGCCCAAATCTGGCCACTAGACAGGATACTGTTACATATTACCGATTACTACTGATTATTACCGACTATAGACTACCTGGTACTAACTGAGGCCTACTACATACCCTACAGGCCTAACTAGACTTAATGACGACAATTATAACCCTAACCTGGGTTGGTAACCTACCATTGGGTACCTAGCACATATTATCGCAATTATGCAAATGAGGTTACCAACCCTCTTAACCTGGGCCTAGAAATCTAACTGGACAATGGTGAATTGCCCCGTTCTTGCAGAGGACCTGCACCCTGAACCGGGTGACTTACGCAGGCTTCTGGGGGTCAATCTACAACCGGATTTCACATGCTAATGACAACTAACAATTATTAACAACCCTAACTAACACTATAATATTAACCGCTATTACTGGTACTAACTATAATTGCT
The DNA here is from genome assembly GCA_030248195.1 of Trissonchulus latispiculum. Classification (NCBI taxonomy): domain Eukaryota; kingdom Metazoa; phylum Nematoda; class Enoplea; order Enoplida; family Ironidae; genus Trissonchulus; species Trissonchulus latispiculum. The sequence goes on from JASAND010030625.1 coordinate 7,997, forward strand.
AACGATTATTAACACAAGCCTAGCTAACACTAACTATAGCTACTAAACCGACTAACACCTAATTAAACTGTTATTTTTAACCTAACCTAACTGTTTATAATGCCCTAATTATTATGCCTGACTACCGCTTAATATTATTATTTAACTAACTATTTCCCTACGGACTATACTCAAGACCTCCGCGAGGGGTTTATATGAGCATTCCCATTCATACAGTTATTAAGACACAGTAGACGTAAACGTAATTTCATTCATACAGATTTACACACACTAGCGCACTACTTTCACACGCTCATTTAGACAGTAGACACACACAGACAGTCGTAGCTATACTATTTCACGCATACAGTTTCAGTCATGCACTCACAGTCACTCACGCAATCATTCAGACACAGTTACGCAACATTCACACCTCACGCATACTTGGCTTCTCTCACAACCTCAGCTGGAGGAGTTTACGTGAGAAGCCGCATTCATACGACACAATACAAATTACGGTCCTAACAGTACTAAAATGGGGCTAATTCCCAAGATACTAACCTGACTAATTCGTATAACTAGCTACGGTTGCGTAAGAGTGCAATATAGTTCGGGAATGGCCCAGAAATGGCCATTCCCACGTAATCACCCGTGCGTGTACTTTTCTTTGCATTTGTGCGTGTGCAAAAGCCAATGGGGACAATAATTGCTGTTATAGCAATTATTACAGAAGATAAGGTAAGGACAGCTTTTAATTAAGGGGAGCCGGTATTCCCCAGTTAACGTCTTAATAATTAACAGATTGAACGGTATTTAAAAGGTTGAGCTTTCTGCTTTTAAGGTGTTTTGGAAAACCTCATGTTTTAATCCGGCAGTTATTAAAACACAACAAGGTTATAACAGTGGCTTTGGATTTGTGATAGCAAACATGGCCGGCAACTCTGGTTGCCGGCTGTGGGGATTGTGGGGGGACCTAACCTGAAAGACCTACTCCCGGGGAGTGGCCTAACTCCTCTTCCTCAAGGTGGGTAGGTGAGGGTCCTCCCTTAGGGCTAACTACCCAAGTTTATGTTAATTTTAGGAGTTGAAAATAGTTTTTATAGTGAAAGTTAGAGGGTTAGGAAAAGGTAACAATTGATGGTTTTAAAGTGGACCTTTGTGTAAAATAACCCATGTTAATTTTTGTGGTGAGTTGAGCCAAAAAGGGGCCGTTTTAGAAAAGGACAGAAACGGAAAGGATTACAGTTTTTAACGCCTTTTGACGGGGTCTGCGAGGTTCGGCTGCTCGCAGACCGGTTAAGAAAAATACAAAGATCTTGCTAAAAATACCCCAGAGGGTGGGGCGAAAGGCCCACACCCTCACAAGTACAACTACAATAGAGAAAGGCCACTAGGCCACAGGTGGACAAGGGGGGGGGGGAAAGGGGGGAAATTCCCCCCCCCCTCGGCGAAGTCGCCCACAAGGGGTCGCGAAATTGCTCCCACAAGGGGTAAGAAAATTGGCCACAAGGGGTCAGAAAATTGCCCAAAAATTAGGTTTTACGACTAAAATTTCCAAAAATTTTCCGGCTTCGCCGGAATTTTTCACTTAAAATTACTATTTTCAGCTAAAAAACGTCCAAAAAACGCGTTTTGGCTAAAAAATCGCTGTTTTTTGTTAAAAAATGGCAAAAATCGCTTAAAAATCGCTTTAAAAAGTACCCCTAAGAAAAATCGCTCTCACAAGGGGTACCCAAATTTGCTTCCACAAGGGTCAGTGAAATTTGACCTCCCGTTCAGGTATGCACTAGGCCTGCGCAAAAAGTAGCAAAAGTGGTCTTCCGGGGTCCGGAGACCCCGGGAAATGGTGAGAGTGGAGGGACCCGGGGACCGCCTTTCAGGCATAAGGGTCCCCGGGTCAGAAGCAGTGCTCCCGTGAGCCGTCTGAGGACATATGGGCTCACGGGGGCGGCCAGAACGTGAGTGCCTGGCTGGCAGAACCTGAAAGAAAAACCCTACGGGGAAAAGGGGGAAGGAGGGAGATGCTTAAGTTCAGGCCTCCGTATAATTGGCACAGAACACATCTCCCCCGGAGACATACGGACAAAAAGTGGGGGTAACAATGAAGCTAAAATTATTAGGGGAGAGAGAGCAACCTCTCTCCCCGACTGCCAGCCAAGCACTGACTGCAAACTGCTAATTGCAGTCGAGACCCCGTCAGGGGGCTGGCCTTTCAGCTTCTGATAGCTGATTGTCTGTTTTGAATGATCACGCGTGTGCTATTGGGCTACCGACGGTAGCCCACAGGCGCGTCTGGCGGCTGGAGGACCCCCAAATTAATGGGAACAGATGACCCCTAAATCAGACAGAAAGGAGACCAAAGGCCGGATTTTAAGTATCAAGTTTTAGGGGTCTCTGCTGGGGCCCATAAATCTGGAGTAAACAGAAACTCCAATCTTTCTTAAAACTTGGTCCTCCAGCGGCCAAGACAAAGGGCTCCCTTTGCTTAGTAGAAAGCAAAGGGGCCTCACCTGTTTGGTCCATCAAGGACCCAAGGAAACTGAAAGACGAAAACACATTACATAAGAATCGTAGGTACCTAAGTTAAGACTAAAAATATAACTTACCTAGAACTACTAATAATTACCTATTACTAACAACTTAAGTACCTAGCTACCTACTATTATTGTTATATCTGTATATTTGTATGTATATTTGTCTACCTAACTGTACTGAGTAGTTCAAAGGCTGGATTCAGCCTTTTGTGGGTGGGAGGTCAGCGGTGACCCTCATAAGGTCACTATTGTATGACTTACGTGAATGAATGCATGAATGGCATTCGTTCACGTAAGGTCTGGGAGCTTTCCACGCTCTCCAGACAAACAGGCGGGCGGTCAAAGATAAAAGGCCGACCCGTATACGGGAGAAATGGAAAGGGAGGAGTTAAATAACTCCCTTAAGAATGAAATTAAAACCAAAACGTAGGATTTAAAATGTGTAATTTAACTTGTGCTTTTTGTTGTTTCAGGAATTAAAGGAAGAACAATGTTAATACTGTGTAATTGCTCTTGTTTGTTGTGTAAGTGTAGGAATAAGATGAATAACAATGTGTTTTCTTGTTGTTTAAGGGGGTTTTAGGCCGTAATTGGCCATTGCGCAATGCTGACAGGAGAAGGGGAAAGACAGGAGAATGAAAGGGGGTCTCAAATACGACCGCCCTTACACAAGACTGACGTAATAGGGGTTTATGCAGATGTGGGAGGCCTCAATACGGCAGTCCCACACACGTACAAAAAGGGCAAAAGGTCAAAGGTTCGAATCCTTGCACTAAGAGTTGAGACAAACTAAGTAATTACTCGTATTTTAAACAATTCTAATACCTATTAAGTTTACTAATTAGTGTAGTTCGAGGGCGTCAATACGGCCGCGGGAACACAGTTATGATACCTTAATTAAGCCCTGATAATTAACCAGATTATTGTGATTTTTAAGGCAATTCTGGCAGTTCTGACAGACAGACAATGCAGGTACAGGTTACAATTGACAGTAGACAATAAAGCTCGATCCTTTATACAATTACCTGGCATAGGTTACTGGACTGGCCATGAGATCTTCAGCAGAAGCACTTATTAATTCACTAAATTAGCCTTTTTTTGGCAGATTTCCGGGTAGGGCCTAGATTATTCTTTTACTAAGGGCGCCTTATATTAGTTGTTAGTACCCTATTCCTAGTTGTTAGGTGAGGCTGTAATAACGCGAAACGCCTTTTTACTGAATAAAACAACAATTACAGTAACAGAAACAGTAATTTCATTACACATGCATACCTCTACTTTGAGGTGAATTTTCTCAACAACCGTAAGAGATCCAACTTAAATTTTATAAACTCGTTAAAATATCCCACTTGGACAATAAAATGTGTGAAAATCAGAGAAATCGGAGATGGTCGAAATAATGACCCTAAAGTGGACCCCCCTTAATAACCTAAGTAATGAAAACCAATAAAATGTGTCTGGGTCAGTAGTATAGATGATCAGTACCCCCCCAATCGTCATAATACCAATTGCAATTGTCATTATTCCAATTGATACCGTGGGTATAAAATAAGGTGTTGCTGATAAAAATTGAAAAGTTCCCACGTATAACAATCGAATAGTAATGCTTTCTTACAATAATCATTATTCCAATTGATAGCAAATCTTGCTGATAAGGCATCTACAAACAATAGCTTAAAAAATATATGGCAATCTGTGCCAGTGACATAAAATGATTGTAAAAGAACGCGGGGCGCCTACAGCGCCCCACCTCGCCGCGGCCCCCCATCCCCCCCAGGAAAGGGAGGGGGTGGGTGAATAATTTAAGCACGTCGCTGTGTAGCAATGAAACTTTATTTCTTAATGATGCAGCCCTAGAGTAGTGTTATATACGTTAGCCAACACGTTGGTTTTATTGCAGAAATGTCATTGAGCTATTCATGCAGCTGCCTAGTTTCTGGTCCGCTTTCTTCATTAGGAAGGGCTGATGAATAGCTCAATGACATTTCTTTTGCAATGACTTCCAACATTTGCTGCTGGGTATATATTAGCATGAAATCGTAACATTAGTCATTTTCAGAATTCATAATGGCAGAATCAAGCGGATTTTGTGTATTTTGTCCTTCAAATGTAAAATCATTTTTAACAGTAAATAGTATGGCCAACTTCGACGTTCCACTATGTAAAGTCATTCAACTGGACAACTCTCCTGCTTTCAAAGTTGGACTCGTTGATATCAGCTTTCCTCTGGTATTAAATAACGTTGATGATTCAGATAGAAACAATGAAATAATTGTGCAGATAGAAGATTCCAAGAAAGTAATTTTAAAACTTTCCAAAGGTTGCTACGATAATGCTACGGTTATTACTACAAAATTTAATTGAATAATTGACAAAACAATCGAACTGAAGAACAAGTTGAAATTCGGTAAAGTAAAGTAAAGTATACGAAGTAGTGTTTGAACTATGTAACTAACTTAACTTAACTTTGTACTCGGGCGCCCTAACGAAACACAAGGGCGCCCTAACGCAACACAATAGCGCCCTAACGCAACACTTCTTCTCTTCAACTTCACTTAAGGGCGCCCTAACACAACACAAGGGCGCCCTAACGCTACACCTTCCAAAACTGACCAGTTAACAGCTGTGACTTTAAAGGGCGCCCTAACGCAACAGTAGCCCTAACGCAACATAATCTGAAATTCATGTATGACAAAGCGGCCAACAAAATTGCATATGATTTTTTGGGAGATTTGTTTCATTGCAATTTTCAAATGGAATAGGAGCAATAATGAGATTCATTCCGAATGTAGACTACACTGGCAGTTCAGAAGTTGCAGAAAATCCTGTAAATTTGCTGGGAGGCTATCAGTCACTGTACATATACTGCTCTGTTGTGGACAAATTGTTGGTAGGTAACACAGCAGCAAATATATTGCGCGTGATTCCTTTGGACAGCTCATTGTTTGGAAGAGTAGCCTACTATGCGTTTGAGAAACCTCTGTTTCTCGATATAAGTGCAAACACAATAGATCATATTCAGTTTAAGCTAGCGCTTCAGGACGGACGGTTGTGTCCTTTTGTTGACAACAGCGGAACTGTCATATGTACGTTGCAATTTTTGCGGGACTTTTTGACTCGATAAAAAGGATGCAGAAATGAATGATAAGTTGTTTGATCTTTACATTGCCTACTACAATAAACAACAAGGCAACGGTGAATCAGTTACGTAATTCAGCCACGGTTCGCTGGACTTCCCTATCAAAGGGGTATGGTTTGGGACTATTGGGCAGAGCGTTTCAATTTTTGATTCCTATAATTAAGTATATTGCCCCTTACGCACTTAGTGGGTTAGCAAATTTTGCAAGTAGAGTACACAGTAGAGAAAAGCCTAAAACAGCTTCTTTTCGAGAAATTGCTGGCACGATATCAGACATAGCAACCGACATTGCGCGTAATCAGAAAGGGTCTGGTCGGAAAAAGTCACTTGTTTCAAAAATGCGTGGGAAGCGTTCGATTGAAGATATTAGGTTAAGATCCATTATAAAAAGGCGGCGATCTAGCTAATCCAAAAAGTCTAAAAGTCGTTTCACAAAAAACTTAAACTACTTAACTTAAACGACTTAACTTAAACTACTTAAACTTCTTAAAAAATTCGTTTCATAAATAAACGACTTAAACTACTTAAAATACTTAAACATGAACATTTTAAACATGGGTTTCTCCAGGTGTAGGAAAGCTAAAGAAAAGCGACCAGTTCCAGCTTCGCAAGAAACGTCTTCCCGAGGACTATCTTTTATGAAATTGTTTAACGAGCAAACAAGCTCAATATTTTGAGAAAACTGTTAATTTTGTCTGTTTCGCCAAAATTTTTTAAGTTCTGGCGAATTAAAGCCAATTTCTTTAAAACCCAATTTTTTATGTTTTCGACAATGATATAGCAAATTTGACTAAATTTCAACAGTAAATATAGTTTAAAAGATACGGACCAGCTGCTGTTTCCTTTGTGCAGTGTATTTTACTATAATTAGGTTGATGCAACTAATAAAATTTCTAATATATTACTAAAAGTAGGCCTTAGGCTTAAGTGGGCCAGCGGATATAAAATTATCGATTAGGGTTGCTCTCGCAGGCGTTTTTTTGGCTAACGCGATAGCTTGTCAAAGTTACAAAGTGTTGGCAAAATCCAGGTTACGCATACATTTTGCCGATTTCTCCATCACAAAATGAGTTCATAGTAACTAAGAAATGGTCCACCAGCTACTGGGCAGAGAGGTATCGAATGATGTAGAAGATGTCTCGGCAAAAAATTACTTTAGCCGGTAAAAAATCTCAACTTCACTTCTTCAAAAAATCATTAGTTTAACTAAATTAATTAATTAATTAAATTAATTAATATTAATAATATTAATATTAATTTATTGTATAGTTAAAAATGTTCAGCCACATCTTGATGTATGATGGCTTCTTCGCTCCCAGAATTAAATGAATACTAATGGTTCAAAGTTGATGTCGCCAAAAGGAATCACCACGATAAGCTACCATGTGTAATTGTTACTATAAATGTAAAAAAAATTTAGTCATGCTAAAATTGTTGTGTGCTAGAGCCAGAGCAAGCCCTAGAGTGTTGCCATTGAGTCAAAATCATCCTATGCAAGTCAGCTTGTTAATTGTGTAAAAAACAACTGGTTCTCATTTGGGACAACATTTTCAAGCAAATCAAGCTTTGCTTTGTTCATTTAGAAGGCTTCTTTTTCATTTAAAAGCTAATACAAGCTAAAATTAGACAAAAAATTTAGTATTTGAAGTATTAATGGATCTTGAAAAGTAGTTACGCTTGTACCGGTATCTTAGAATTAAAGTACTCGTTGAGAGCTTTCGAACGATATAAGAACGACTTTTCAACTCCAAAAATTGCGTAAGTTATGAAGCTTTTAAAATGGCCAATCAAACGTGCATCCTTTCGTTTAAGTCGTTTAAGCCCCGTAAATCTACGGAGCTTAAAAATGACTGATTTTGAACTGCATTTAAGCGGTCTACTTAAACGACTTAAACTAAGTAGTTTTTATGAAAGCAGTTCTACTTAAACGGCTTAAAGTTTAAGTCGCCGAGAGTTTAAGTAGACCTGTATTTGTGAAACACCACTTTACTTAAAGTTTAAGTAGCTGGTTTTTTGTGAAAGGGGGTCTACTTAAACGACTTAAGTTAAGTCGTTTAAGTCGTTTAAGCCGTTTAAGTAGAAATCGGTTTCACAAAAACCACTTCGTTTAAGTTAAGCCGTTTAAGTACTTTTTGTGAATCGACCCAAAGTCCAAACGTGGTACAGGCAAGCGGAACATAAAACAGACCTCTTCTCCAAAAATGCGTTCTAAACCCAATTCATCTATACTTTTCCCTGGCTCTATTTTGTAATGGATGCAATCACAATTACACAACAGCTAGACGCTTAATGCTCGCCCTGTGGATTTTACTATGCAGGGCTCTACCTCAGAAATACGCCCTGTAAATACTTTCACTTCGACATCTGACATTATCTTTAATATCAACGGTAGGGACGGGTTGTATCTTGATCCCCGTAAAACTTCTAGGTAATAGCGAAACCCGTATCAGATTTTGGAATTGAAATATCGGTAGCTTCCATTGTGTTTGGGGTCGGACGCGAGCGTTTTTCGGAATCCCGGGTTCTTCCCCACGTTATGAACTGAATAGTTTGTATGAGTGTGAATTAGAAACTTGCTGAAAGGGAGGAGGGGGAGATGGTGACTGTTCACAGGCCTGATACGGCTGAAAAGGTGCCAAAGGAGAGACCGCAACAAAACCTTGCTGCACTGAGAACGAACCTCCCGAAGAAGGAGCGTCCCCAGTGTGAGCCATCGCTGCACCATTACCTCCCCATGGGTGAAGCGCGCGCGGTGCTCCTGTTGTCGCGGAATCTCAGCCGGTCCTGAAAGACGATTTTCCGTGACGTAATCAGCCGCAGAAGCATGCGAGACCACCATCTCCGCCATATAATAGGGTTATTTGGGATCCGCTGAGGTATAAATTTGGGAATTTGCAGTGGGAGGAAATTTTGTTGAGGCCCTTCCCACAAATAGTTGTTGTCGAGTTCACGAATTACTGGATTTTCAAAAACTTGCTGTTCAAGTTGATGATAATTGAAATTTGCCGGAGTACGTATAAAACGTACGCATCCGGGGATGAGCACCGGCACCCTAGGCCCTAACAAGGGTAAGATAGTTCTCCGGGGGTTAATGACGAAATAGGACAAGAATAAAAATGCTCCGATGGAGCATGGAAAATGCAATATGGGTGACATTAGGATGTAAATGGACAGAGGACTAGGTATTAAGACGTTAATATGGGAGAGGTAGGTTGTAAATGCCAGAAGGACTAGATTAAAAGCGCCCTAATATGGACCAGCTTCACTGAACAACCCCTATTCGCGGTCACTCATGCTCCACTCCATATATGATATATGCGAGTAAAATCCATATACATTCTTCAGCTTTCCAAGCAAGCGCGACGATTTTGAAATATTAAAGCTTAATCCAAATAAACAATGCAGTTCTGGTAGAAAAGTGTTCAACGTGTTTTTCTACACTTTCAGCGCAGAATCTTGTATATGTTATATATGTTAACTCGATGCGAAAAGCAGTTGACATTATGTGCGTGTACTATTAAGTTGTATGAGTACAACGAGTCATGCTGACAAATCGTACAATTTTCTGGAAAACTGCCGATAGCAACAGCAAGCAGCAGCCGATAGAAACTCTGGGCTGTTTTCGCGAATATGGGTAGTTCAGCGAAGCTGGTCCATATTAGTGCGCTTTTAACCTAGTCCTCCTGGCATTCACAACCTACCTCTCCCATATTAACGTTTTAAAACCTGGTCCTCTGTCCCTTTACATACTAATGTCACCCATATTGCATTTTTCATGCTCCATCGGGCATTTTTATTGTTGTATATATATTATAGGGGAGCGACCCCCTATAGTATGGGTGTAAAAGGCGCGGCCCCTTGAGACTCGTTCGAGCACCGTGCCAGCTCATTACTGAACGAAAGTCGGCAAATTTGGCATCGTTGGAATCTACACGACTATTACAACACGTTGCAAAAAAAGTTTTGGTCAAAATTTTCAACTTTGGGAATTTTCGCTTCCGGACAAGTTAGGTCCGTTTGTTTTTGTTTCTGTGTAAGTTACACTTGGAAAAATGCAATTTTGTGCAGAGATGTTTGAAAGATGTGGACGTTTTCAGCCTGAAAGGTTTATATTTTCTGAAGGTTGATATGATCTCATGTGCCCCGCGCTATATTTTTTTGCTGCCCGGCCCGGCATGCCGCCTGTGCGGCCGGCCAAAAGTGGCCTGACGGCGTTTTTGGCCAAAAAACGGCCATTTTGTGTCACGGCTACAGGGCTCAGGGAACATGCTAGAGAGACACGGCTTGTTGCATAAGAAACTATGGGATGGGTAGCGTGTCATAACGTTGGCCGATTATTGGTTTAGGTCCTGGACCGTTCCGCAGTGTTTTTGCTCAAAAAGTGCGCAATGACACACTTTTTTTCTGAAATGAGAAAAACGTTTGGGCTTGTGCGCACCTTTTCTTGCGACACGGAGAGAAAATTACTAAGAATTAGTTGCTCAAAGTGCTCAGAAAAATTGCTCCTGGCTTTCAATTTCACAAAAAACCTCCAATATTCCCTGGGGGCTCCGCCCCCAGACCCCCGTCCTTACTTGCCTACTACTGGTTTATCGCTAAGTTGCGGCCTAATTTCAGTAAACATGCTAGCATTAATATACAAGCGCCCATGGCCTAATGTACGTGTGATTTTCTAGCTTGTATATTCATATTCAAATATATCGCAAATATCTATATCGCATTGCATATTCATTCAAATTATGAAATAACTGATTGCTAAGTTTGGTAATTTTAGTTTGACAGTTTTTGGAGAAGCTTACCAAAACTTTAACAGGAGGTTCCGTGACAGCTAGGTTTACGTATGTTATTATCCGTGTTTTCTCTTCCACCGACAGTTCAAAAAGCGTTTAAAAATAGATATGTTCTTTGCTGAGCCCTGAAAATTACTGGTGTCGGAATCGTTTTCTGAAAACTGCGTAATTTTCGATGAAATTTCAAACTAGCGTGTATTTTTGTTTTTATAAAAAGAGTGAGGATTCTTAGCTTGCAAACAACTTAAAAATTGTCAAAAGGTTTCATCATTTTGGTAAATTTACGGAATGAAAATTTATATCCTTTTTATACCCTATAATTTTATACCCGGAATAATATTTATACCCTCATATCAATAAAACTTGAAGATTATCATACGTAGTTAAATGATTGCTATTCTGTAAAGTTTTTGCTTCTGCGCCCCAGACCCGTCGTTGCGAAGTTAAGTGAGTTTACAAATTCATTCAGCCATTACGTTCTGACATCTTATTATCAATAGCTCTTAACGTTGTAGAAAGGTCGTGTAATTACTAATAAATGCGAAACAGAAATTTTATGCTAAATTTTAGCACTTTTTTTAGCAAATTGCGCAAAAAAAATTTGGGGCAGTGCGCAGAAGAGCGCAAAAGTGTCCGAGCAAAAAAACACTGCCGTTCAGTCGGCCGGACCAGAGTTGGTCGGTCCAAAGTCCCAACTCTACAGAAAATAGTCCAAATAGGGCTAAATATGTTGTTTTAGGCCATCTAGTGGGACGCGTACAAGGGTTATTGGGGTCGCTGGACACGATGAGCATAGTCGCAGCGCTGTGCGGTGCTGCTATCGTGCTGTACTGTTATGCAGCAACCATAGCACGGTGTCTGTAGACTTACTGTAAACGGCTAAACGTATGCAACTTGGTGATAATTGTGTCTGTCGTTAGGGGGATCGGAAGCTATGTTAGTTGGTGCACTTCCTTGCTTCCACTGTGCTGTATATGCTGCCCCAAACACAGCACCGCCGATAACACTTTATTAAATTGGCAATATTGGTATTTGAAATTTGGCATACAGACAGTTTAGGCCATGACAAACTATTATTGCTACGTTTTGTAATCATATTACAATGTTACTACGTGTGTATATATATGTATCGATTCTGAGTCGATTTCTGAGTAGTTCGACGATGCTCTAAGAGGGCCCATGAAGACCCAAAAATCGATTTTGCTCTAACTTTTTGTGGTGAAAGCATATGGTACAAGAAACTCTTTGGCACAATCGCGACATTTTTGGCTGTCCCTTTAGTGCAGGGTAGCGCTCCAAAATTAGCTGCTGGAGCAGCCAAAACGGTATCATCACGGCTTTCATTCAAATGCCTGTACGAGCAGAGTCATTTGTCGGCGGTTCAAGGAAGCCCATCTAATATGAGCATATAGGGGTAGTCTAAGCATACATAATCCCATTTGCCTCTACATTGCTTATTGGTCCGGAAATGACAACTTATTCCTGTTCATATCCTACCTCAGTGACACTCGACAATTAGCGTTTAAGGTGTATAAAGTCTGCTGTAGTAGAGAAACGCATACCATTTTTTCACAATTTGAACAAATATATTAGACGTATAAATCCACTGAATTTCGACTGATTCCATGAGGACCTCCGTTTTCTGTGAATTTTTGTTTATTTTTCGGTTGACGTTGCACCCGGATTCATCGAGATCTTCAATTTTCAGCAACTTGAAATTTGGAGCAGAAGTTGTTGTCGTCGTGGATTAGGGCCATGAAATAGATACCATTAAGTGGGACAGAAGAGCAGTCGCAATTTTTTGGGGAAAAATGATTGCCTTGGCACATTACCGTAGTATTTCGATCGCCAGTAGTCATCGCCATCTAGTTTCGCCAAGGACTGTCATGAAAACAGACTATTAGCTCAACTGACTACTTGAAATGGCAGCAAATAAGTAGTTTCTATACTGCAGAATCTAATCGGCGAAGACAAAGCTACTGTTTCTTTGGATGACCGTATCGCAAATGCTGATGAAGAATTTTATGAAAATGATTTCGTGACGGATCCTAAACAATCAGATATGTCTACACAACTGATAGAGCTTGCCGGAAAGATCACACTGGAACATTTATTCAATCTGAGCAAATTAGAAGCCAATATCCTACTAGAGTACGCAGGAAAGTTCCTCAATCTACAGCACTCCCTACGAGAAGACCACGACCAAGACTTGATGAATTGAAGTATTAATTACAACGAAAATTACATTTACTGTAGACAGCTTTACAGCACCCATTTCTGCTTTTTCGTACAAATAACGTACACTGTAAAAAAAATTTCCTAGCTGTTATCTATTTTTCGATGATCACTGTTGTCATTCAAGAAAAATAGATAAAAGTTATCAGATATAAAAGATACCAGTTAGCTATTATTTCGGGATTGATTGAAAATCTAGAAAATTAGATAACAGTTATCTAATATTGCTGGCTAATATTTGGGCATTAGTACTTCAACTGCAATTGCTAACCTGTACTCATTAAATATTGTTGAAAGTGCCAAAATTTTTTAGTCTTAAAGTAAGTTAAATAGTTTAGATAGTTACCAATTTTAATAGTTTTCGGCGTTTTATGATGATAGCGGCAATAAGCAACATGGGCAGAGGAAAGGCTCCTTAGTAGCTACGAAACTGTACTCAAATTGCGCCTACACTCAATTTTACCTGATAGCAGAGGGGGCAAAGTTGTATCCGGATATATAATTTCAGACACAGCCTGGACCCAGAACCGGACGGCTTTCCCCAGACCCCCAGGCTCGGATTCCGAGAAATACTTTAATCAATTTGCACTGGGTTTTGGTCTAAATTGCACTATTATTATCCGTATTTGGTGATACGACAGCAAAAGCATCAGGAACAAAGCGATACTTGGAACAAGGCGATACTTTGCTTAACTTAATGACGCTATTTTTGTTTTCCAATATTTGCTTTGGACGTTGTCAGTAGAACAAAGATGAGAGCCAACTAGGGGATGGTAGAAGTTTAAAGTTCGATGCTGGAAAAGCTATGTAGTTCGCCTATTGCCACTTAATAATACTGGTTTCATGCAAAGAATGAAAGAATTCCACAATGTAGCGTCCCATAGAGCCATTTCAAGTTGATGATGTCGGGTCAAAACTCAGCATACCATGCATGGAAACTTTGTTTCGTCCTGACCGCCGTGTATGATTAAACAAATGATTAAAGTTTCAAAATTTAGCCACAATTTTAAATTTATCATCTATTTTAGCCCGCCTCAAGGTATAGTGTTTTGTTTTAGTAACCGATGTTAGTTTCAGTTTCAGTTTCAAGTCTCTTCCCAAAATAGTTTCAGCTTCAGTTTTAGTTTTAGTCGGAATTTCAGTTTCAGTTTTAATTCATTCGAAAACTGCAGATTCCAGCCTTGAGACATAATTAATGCATGAATTATGATACTTCCGCTGCAGAGTATTAACGAAAAAACCGCATTAAACCTTCAAATCTTCATGTCTTGAAAAAAAGACTGAAACTAGTTTCAGTCCGAGTTTCAGGTCTTTACCCAATCTAGTTTCAGTTTCAGTCGGCCGCCTAAAATTTTCAGTTTCAGGTCTCCTCACGAAATAGTTTCAGTTTAAGTTTCAGTTTCTGAATATCAGTTAAATGATTAAAATTAAAATTCTAATCTAATTCTAAAGTTAAAATTCTGATCCTGTTAAATATCAGTGTTTTGCGTAAACTCCGAAAGGTTGAAAATCAGCGCAATAAAATAATCTCAACGTCGAGGGCGTTGCTAGTGGTACAGCGGTTTGCTCAAGATCCAAAGCTGAGTGGTTCGATGCCCGCCCTGGACACTTTTCTTCACATCTTTCAATCCTGATTTCAAACTTTCATTGTCCCATCTTTCGTTTGAACTCGAAACCGTTTAAAGCATATATATGTCATTTAAAGCTCAAATCAGATCCCAAACTTGTCCACGAACTTTCTTCAAAATACAATTTGCAAGTTTTGTATGCATCAGTTCTGTGAGACAATCCCGAAAAGCCGAATATTAACAATTTGCAGCATTTTTCGAACTTTACTAATATGCACAATAGCTGCATCAATCGATAGCTTTTTCAATTCTAAGAAACGACTCTTCTCACCACAAACTTCCATTTGATTGTTATTTGTTTGCCATAGTTTATTAAAGTTCCCGTTTTGGCCCGTTTTAAACAGAAAGTGAAAATTTTGAATAGCTACAACCTTTTTATTCCAGGCCGAAATCATCTGAAATTTTAATAGATTGCGTAAAATTCTAAGAGCTATCACTGGGCGCGCTTTGAGCTAAATCCTCTAGGTAGAATTTTTGACCCTGGCAGCCCAACCCACTTAAGGGGGGGGTCCATTTTTGGTCAATTTTTCGACCATCTCAGATTTCGCTCATTTTCACATATAATGCTCTTTGAGTGGGATATTTTAACGAGTTTTCAAATTAAACTCGTATCTCTTACGGTTGTTGAACAATTTCATCTCAAGGTTGAGGTCCGCATATGTTAAACATAGGAAACAGAAAAAGTGGTGATTTTATTCTTGCGCCAAAAAAATCTCTCGACGAGCAGTAGTATTCCTGCATAATTTTGTATTTATAATGTAGCTATAATCATAAACTGCGGTACGCTGGAAGTAGAATTTTGATTTAAGCCCCTAAAATTTTTAAAAAATTTTTTATTTATCGAAAACAGTGGAAAATCGTCAAAATCCAACGTTTTTTGCAGCTGAAAAGTGGGGTCTTCGGAAAGAATTGCAAATTGCTCCAATTCAGAGGCCTAAATAAAAATTCTGACTCCAGGGTTCCGTAGTACTTGAATTGGCGGTTCCATTGATGCCAATGGTTCCATTGTATGTTCTCCCAGTTTTGAGTTTTTTTGGCGCAAAAATGGGCATTTTTAGCAAAATTTTTAAAATTTCGGGTTTTTCGAAAACTTGGCAAAATTCCGACAACAGTATGATCCTAAACTGCCTATTTTCTATTCCAACTTGTGTATTCATGTCTTCGGATCTATTTGCAGCATGAATTATGCTGATAGCTGCGTCCAGTACTTCTCAGCGTGCCAAACGGGACCCTCGAACCCAGAATTTCTCAAAACAGCGATTTTTAAATTTTTTCAAAATATGGCATATTATACATCAATCGAAAGCTCTCATTGCAGGGATGAATTCTTCTCATAGAACTATGTGTCGCAAATGCTTCTATTTTAAGTTAACCGCTGTTAAATGTTTCATTAAATCAGGAGGAACAAGGGCCGTGTTTCTCCGAGAAATTCTTTAGAGAAGCTTCTGATCAAGCCCATCCGGCTGGAAACTGTACGAAAATGCTTTTCTTAATAGTCTTTAAAGGTGTATAACAAAATAAGCTAAAAATATAGAGTTGATTTGCGAAAATTTGCCTCAGCTGGCTGCAGCACCCTTGTGCTCGCTCATATTCAAATTGCACACACTTGATGGCTCGTAACTTACGGAGAACTGAACAAAACAACTCAAAATTTAAACTTGATATGTACGATGTGGCTAACTTATGTGTGAAAACGAGCGAAATAGGTCACCTAAAAATTTTTCATGATGGACCCCCCCATAAATATTAAAATGTACATGCAGAATAACTGGTTGACAGAACTGATTTTCCACGATTTGATTTCATAAAACGATTCAGCTCATTATGAGCTTCAAAATGATCTATAGATCTCTGCAAAACTCCCAAAATTGAGCAAGTTATGAACATTTCAATCTGGGTATCCAGACGCTGTCACAGTCAGCTGCACTGTTTGACCCCATAAATTTTGCTGCATCAGCGAAGCAGGTTTCATCCAGCTCAACCACTTCAAGCAGTAACGTGTGTTACGCAAGTACTCGATACGCTGATACCGCATCGAGCACTATATAAAGGAGAGAAACAAACAAGTTTTTCAAGTTCCATGTCAATATTTTCTGACATATTTGCTCCTACTGCTTCTGTTTACAGAACAGTGGATGGAAGCAATCTTTTTTTGGCCATTACGTACCTTTGGGGGTACCGATGGCAGGGTCTAAACCCAATAAAAAGGGGTGAAATCCCTTTTTATTGGAAGCCATCCAATTCAAATGGCCGGATAGCTAGCAACATTTTGATTGCTAATATCCAAAGCGTTGAATTGGATGGCTGACAGTGAATATTGTGGATATTTCAGTATCCAACAGGATGATTCTCGACCAAACATCTAAATGAAAATTAAAGATCGAAGAGCATTATCCGGTTCCTATCGTCTGTGATCTGTGATGTGCCTCTATTCGGCACAGTATTAGGGAGCATATTCGCTTTCCGCAATTATTCTAATTTGAACAAAAAACTAATAAATACTAGTAATCCTTTAATTTTTGGTAACAACCCTCTATTTTTCACGGATAACAGTTACCTTGGAATTTATGGTAAAGGCTATGAAAGTTAAATTGGTAACAAGTCTCAAATTTTAACTGTTTGCTGCCATCCCAAATTATTAGATAACAGTTATCTAATTTGTTGGGATGTCACAAATTCCCTATCTAAGAAAAATAGATAACTGTTATGCAATATTTTTTACAGTGTAGTAAAACTTACTCTGAAACGAATATATATATATATATATATATATATATATATATATATATATATATATATATATATATATATATATATATATATATATATATATATATATATATATATATATATATATATATATATATATATAAAAGGCATAAGTTTTTTATGCTTCGTGGTTCTTAGAGAGGCATAACAGTGCTTTGTTGTACAACGTCAACCAAAAAATAAACAAAAATTCACAGAAAATGGAGGTCTTTCTCAAATTGTCCAAAGTTTGGCACATAAATAGCCCTTATATAAACACACAAAGACGAAAAAACGGCATAAGTTTTTCATGATTCGTGGTGCTTAGAGAGGCATAACTGTGCTTTGTTATGGTGGTTCAATGTTAACCGAAAAATAAACAAAAATTCACAGAAAACGGAGGTCTTTCTCAAATTGTCCAAAGTATGGCACATAAATAGCCCTTATACATACCCAGCAATAGCGAGAAAACGGCAAAGCTTTTTATGCCTCGTGGCACCTAGAGAGTCATAACTGCGCTGTGTTAAGGTCGTTCAACGTCAACCGAAAAATAAACAAAAATTCACAGAAAATGGAGGTCTGTCTTAAATTGTCCAAAGTTTGACAGACAAATACCCCTCATATAGATCCACAAACGACGAAAAAACGGTATGTGTTTTCCCCGCCTCGTGGCTGTTAGAGAGGTATTACTTTAATTTGTCGAAATGTCGCAACTGCAAGCGAAATATAAACAAAAATTCACAGAAAACGGAGGTCCTCATGGAATCAGTTGAAATTCAGTGGATTTATACGTCTAATATATTTGTTCAAATTGTGAAAAAAATGGTGTGCGTTTCTCCCCTACAGCAGATTTTATACACCTTAAACGCTAATTGTCGAGTGTCACTGAGGTAGGATATGATCAGGAATAAGTTGTCATTTCAGGACCAATAAGAAATGTAGAGGCAAGTGGGATTATGAATGCTTAGACTACCTCTATGAATGCTTAGACTACCTCTATATGCTCATATTAGATGGGCTTCCTTGAACCGCCGACAAATGATTCTGCTCGTACAGGCATATGAATGAAAGCCGTGATGCTACCGTTTTGGCTGCTCCAGCAGCTAACTTTGGCGCGCTACTGTGCACTAACGGGGCAGCCAAGAAATGTCGCGATTGTGCCAAAGAGTTTGTTGGACCATAGGCTTTCACCACAAAAAGTTAGAGCGGAATCGATTTTTGGGTCATCACGACCATGGACGAACTACTCAGAGATCGGCTCATATAATTAGTCCTCGTGGGTCCGCAAAACAAGACAAGTCCGTTTGTTGCAAAACTTTTCCTATCATTCACAATAGCCCTCCAAAGGTGACCCCGACATGTGTTAAACATAGGAAAATGAAAAGGTCATGAAAATGTTTCAGAGCGCTGTGTAAGAGCAAATCGGCTACCACTCCCTGTAAACCTATTTTGGACTAGGTAAAGTGCTCATATATATATATATATATATATATATATATATATATATATATATATATATATATATATATATATATATATATATATATATATATATATATATATATATATATATATATATATATGCAGCAACCTCACCCCAGTCTGTACTGCGGTTAGGGGTCGTGCCATTTAGAACGTTATTTTTAAGGGAAGGAGGATGCTGGCACTGAATAATTGCCATAGCCATAGAGAGGTGTGTAGGTGAGTCCCACAAAATCTGATACATCTCTAAAATTCCAAGTTTTTACTTTATGCTTCTTTAATTTACTTCTACCTCCTGAGACTGATGTGATCAGGGATGTAATTCTTTTGGAACGGGTTTTTGATTTTATTCTTATTCTCTGTTTCAGAATGATGACAACGCAGCCCCCGTTGTAGACGAAGACCTTCCGATTTCAGCGGGTGCCCAGAAGGCAGCTGGATCGTCCAAAGCAGATGGTCGAGGGAGAACGCCCGGGCGACCTTCACAGACCCCTAAGCAGCAGTCGGGAAATGCTGTGACCATAACCAAACCGGCTGGCTCGGCTAGACTTGGCCGGCCGCTATTTCGGCCCGGACCCCCATTCAGCGTGTGATGGTTCAGGCATGCAGGATGATTGAGAACAGCAAAAAGCAGAAGATGGTACGTAGGTTTAGGTTTGATTTTGTTTTGGCGGGGTGGGGGAACTGGAAGAGGGGAGTCTTGTTAGAGTTTTCTGGACTAACATTTTCTGAAGAGGATACTATCCTGATGTTGGGGGCAGGTAGTCTTCAAAATTATCTAGCATTGTTTGAGAAAGCAACTTGTTTCTGCAGCTGTGCTGAAGCAAATTGAAGAAGTCTTACTTTGGTATTTAACTTTATAAGTGGCGGCTTGAAATTTTGCCTGGAAAAGTGTGCTCTTACTATGATGGGGAGGATATGTACCTTCGTACTTAATTTCTAAGACTGGCTCTGTGATGTCGAGAGCACATAATACATAAGAGTAGGGATGCACCGGGCCCCCGCCTCGGCACCGGTGGTCAGGCCCCGTGCCCGACTGCGGCCACAAATTTGCAAAATTTTGTTAATTTATTGACATTTGCTGACCAAAATTTTGAAATTTCGAAAGTAAAAAAGTGCTACAAATAGTTTGTTTCTGTGTTTTTTGGCTCAAAAACGCTTGTAATTACACACGTTTTTCTGGAAAATAGCAAAATAATGTTGGCGACTGTGTAACGTACACAGAAAATTTTGGACTAGTTTTGCCAAATAGTGGTAGCTTTTTCCATTGCGCATTAATTTGTTTCCACATATTTACCGTTTCTGGGGGGCTTCGTCCCCCCAGACCCCCTTCTACACCATTTCTTATATTTTATTTTTGGTTTTGTATGCGGTATGAACTTGCTTTTTCTGTTATATATACTGAACAATCGGTTAGTCTTTACTTCCGTTGTTCCTTCATTCACTTCCTTTCAGATAAATTTGCGTTTTTAATTTTAATAAATCGTTATTTGTTCTATCAAGTCAAAATCATCCCAACTAAATCCTTTTGCTGCTTTTCTTTTCTCTAGCTACGTAGTACATACCTATGAACGCAGCTCGTTGTGTTATAATTGCTTAATTTTTTAACTTTGTCTTGTTGGTCTGGTGAAGCTTCACCAATTTTTGCTGTAAATTTGAGTTCAAGTTTTGGTTATAACGAAGCTGCTTCGAAAACACCGCGAAATGATTAGTTCCCATTACCAATAAACTTAAATACATTACGTGGTAAACAAAACGGGAGAAAATCACAATTTTTTAGGCAGTTACACGCTTTTTTCTGAAAAATAGAAAAAATTTTGGGGAGGTGTGTAACATTACACATAAGCCGTCGGCGAAAAAAGAAAACACTGGTTTGTTTTCCCACCGATTTTAATGAAAACAACGATAGTAACGTTTATGTATCAGAAATTATTGCAAAATTTGAGTTTTCAAGAAAATTTTTGAAAATTTTAATTTGGATTCCCAATTTTAAAGCTCGTCAAGAGGATGTGACATGCTGATAATATATAGAGTGCTGATAATATATAGAGTATGCCAACTGTCATACTCTTATGTACAATATATGTACTCTTGGTGATCTGCAGCTAGTAGAAAATAGCCAGATAAGCTTTCTTTGTAAACGTTTAAATAGGGGGCTACTTGGGTCAAAACTTCGACCCTCACCGATTTGGCTCAAATTGTGCTCATTGATACTCCCTAGGGCCGTAATGATCCATTGAAATTTGGGATGATTTCGTCCAGTAATAAAAAAGTTACAGCCATTCAAAATTTCCAATTCCCGTTGAAAATGGTCTAAAATCGAACGAAACTTTAGATTTTTCTTTTCTGACAACGATAACTTATTCAGACCAAACCCGTTTGAAACATTCTACAGCTCATTTTGTAGCTAAAATGCAATTTCCGAAACTTGTTGAAGAGCTTTTTCCTAAATTCGGTTTCTAACTATTGCAGTAATTGTTTCCGTGAGACAACTCCAAAAATAAGTCAAAATTGACATTTTTCGAAAATTTTCGAACTTTAAAAATATACACAATATCTACATCAATCGATAGCTTTTTCAATTTTAAAAAAACTTTTCTTCTCGACACGAACGTCCATTTTAAGTTATATGCCAGAAACCGTATGTTCGTGAAATTTCGGTTTCTGTGTTTGTGAGGTTGTCTCTCAAAAAAAATTGCTACGAAAACTACAAACTGAATTTCGAAAAAGCTCTGCGACAAGTTTTAGATATTGTATTAATCTCCAAAATAACCTATAGAACGTTTCAAACGGTTTTGGTTTGTTTATGTTACCGTTGTCAGAAGCAAAAAATCTAATGTTCCGATTTTAGGCCATTTTCTACAGGAATTGGAAATTTTGAATGGCTGTAACTTTTTATTCCTGGACGATATCAACCCAAATTACAATGGATTGTGTAGGCCCTGGGGAGTATCAATGAGCTCACTTTGAGCCAAATCGAATTTTCGACCCAAGTAGCGCCTACTTATTGGCGAAGTTATAGAGCATTGGTGTGGTCAAATAAATACTGGGTCGTTGGTTCTTAGCTGCCTTCCAGCCATGTGCAGCCATTTTTCGCAGCTACCAACATAATTAATTAAAAATTTCTACTGACTGCTAGGCCCAAGCTTCAAAGCTGCCATTCGCCAATACGATTTAGCACATATGTCCCTACCTGGAGAAAAATACTAGATGTCTGTATCTTATCTCCATCTAAGGGAATTACTCTTCAAAGCTGAAGTTTCGTCAAACTTTAAAAATTTTTGTGTAACGAAAGAACTATTTTATTACTGGTGCGAGCTACAAGGCTGTAATTTGGCATAAAAAGAGGCCCTATAGGAGTACTCATTTGTGCCAAATGGCAAGAAATTCTGCCGCGTGAAAAAATTTTTATGTCAACTTTAATCTTCAAATATTGCCAAAATCGCCATTTTCAGTCTGTCGGATCCTGTGTAGAGGCTTTCTGCAGCCATAGAAGTCTCAAACCTTCACTAATCAAGCTGAAATCTTTTGTGGGTGTGTTTTCGATCACGCTGAGATCAAATATCTCAAAAATTTGAATTTTTCGATTTCTACGATACCATTGCCCAAAAAAGGCGATTTTGGCAATTTTTGAAGATTAAAGTTGACATAAAAATTTTTCCACCCTGCAGAATTTCTCGCCATTTGGCACAAATGAGTATATACTCTTATAGGTCCTCCTTTCGTAAGCCAAAATTTTTTAAATTTTTGACGAAACTTCAACTTTGAAGAGTAATTCCCTTAGATGCAGATAAGATAGAGAAGTCTAGTATTTCTCTGCAGATAGGGGCACATGTGCCAAATCATATTGGCAAATGGCAACCTTGAAGCTAGGATCTTACAGCCAGAAACTTTTTATTAATTATGTTGGTAGTTGTGAAAAAGGGGGGGGGTCTGGCACATAAACCCGACGACTGCACATGGCTGGAAAGGCAGCTAAGAACCAAGGACCCAGTATTTATTTGATCACATCCATGCTCTACAATTTCGCCAAAAAGCAGGCCAATCGGACAAAGTCGGGGCAAACGTTTAGTCCCCCCCCCCTTAAATTGAATCTTGAAAACCTTTTTGGACTAAGAGTAAACGTGTAATATACCGGAGCCCATCCAAATGGTAACCGTCACTATCTCTGAGCCTACGACATTAAAAGCAGCGGAATGGCCACAGTGCTGTATCTTTTCCATTTCTGCTTTTTTCGAAACTGATCCGGGCATTTCCGGCACAGCAAATACTTTGAACGGCTTAACACGGCCACGCCTGGTTTACTATGGGCCCACAGCCACGCGGTTGGCCTCTGAGGTTTGTCGGGGCCAATTTGCTCAGTAATACTCTATTCTATATTTTCTGTTAAAAATTGGTTATTTCTTGTCATTGTGTAACAGACATTTCTGCAACTGTTTCAGTAGCTCATTTTAGTTCCAGTTTCACTTTCTTTCTTTTCAGTTTGTGGACCAAAATAGTTTTAGTTGAGGTTTCAGCCGACAAATTTCATTTTTAGTTAACTTAAAAACTACTGCTTCCAGCCTTCTGGGTTATTATAAACCACTATTTAATGCTTGCAGGAATATTAACAGAATCGAAGCTTCATCCTTTTTTTAAGTTTTAAGGACCGAGTTTCGGTTTTCTAGCAAAATTATATTCAGTTTCATTTTCAGTCGACTTGAGTCGTAATTTTGAGCACACTGTTACAAAACCATGAAAATTAAAGTTGTTAGAAACAGTACAAATTTTAGCTCATTCGAGAGTTTTTGACAAGCTGAACAAATTTTCTTCTTGACACAAGTCCCAAAAATGCAAGCATTCCTCTCAAGCGCTCGTTAAGTGCCAAGCCATGCCACGCTATGCCAAGCCTGGTTTGGACGTGGACTTGAAAATTCAAAGCGTCGCCAACTACTAGTACCTTAACCGAATACAACAATTTTTGGCACACCTTGTTCTACTGCTTAGAGTGATAAACTGATGGAAGGGTATACGGTTATTCTGTTCCTATCAAGCTGTGGACGTATAATAATGAGAAATTTGGCGATTCCCGAAAAGTGGCCGACGCTTCTTCTGGTGCCAATTTTACTTCAAAAGCCCAAAACGAATAGGCTGAAATTAACAGAGCGTGTAGCCCCAATATGAGCCTACAACTACCATAAAAATCAGCCGTTTCCGTAACCTAGGTTTTTGGTTAAAGCCGAAAAACCGTAAAAATGGTGGTTGTGACGACCCCGTCCTGAAACCAGTTTTTGATCAAAACACGAGCAGTAGTTAACCGTTTTGGTTCAAATTCGTCATAGTACTTATGTTAGCTAATATGGATACAAAGTTTCAGCCCAAACGAGCAATCCAAGCGTCAGTTAGGATGCTTCAAAGTTGATCGCTCCAGATTGCTTCAAAATGAGCTGAAATTGAAACTTCGAACGCCATTTTCTCACGCAAACGAAAGAATTTGGTGAAACGAATTGCGCAGTGATACTTTGACCAATAATGGATACGACATATGAAGGAAATCGAAGAGGGTCGATTTTAAAACCAATCGCGACAACTGCGAGTTTTACAAAAAGCCTGTCATATATGTACTATCAAGACTACATAATAGATGAGAGTAAGAAACTCTTACACTACTAAGCACGCTAGGCATGCCCACTTAGGGCGGTCCCACTTAGCACTAATTACACGCTTTCATTTAAGCGTGTGTCTGCTTGCTGATTGACCCATTAACATAAGGCTTACTGTGTAGTGTGCAACAATTTTAAGATCATTGGAAAGAGCAGGAAAAATGCTACAAAGATGTAGAATTAGCTTTTTAACTACATTAACCTAATTAAAGTTAATTAATAAAAATAACTAATAAATTACATACAGTATAAAACCTTTGGCTAATGAGCAAGCAGACACACGCTTATATGAAAGCGTGTAATTAGTGCTGAATTGATCTGTCACACTCTATTCAGGGCGCCGGGCGCCTGTAGCTACTATTCTTAGGCTACTTTCTCTTAGTATTGAGTTGGTTTGTCACACTCTACTCAGGGCGCCGGGCGCCTGTAGCTACTATTATAAGGCTACTACAGTCAGTATTGAGTTGGTGTGTCACACTCAACTCAGGGCGCCGGGCGCCTGTAGCTACTATTATAAAGCTACTTTATATCAGTATTGATTTGGTGTGTCTCACTCTACTCAGGGCGCCGGGCGCCTGTAGCTACTATTATAAAGCTACTTTATATCAGTATTGATTTGGTGTGTCTCACTCTACTCAGGGCGCCGGGCGCCTTTAGCTACTATTATAAGGCTACTTTTTGCCAGTATTGAGCTGGTGTGTCACACTCTACTCAGGGCGCCGGACGCCTGTAGCTACTATTATAAGGCTACTTTTTGTCAGTATTGATTTGGTGTGTCACACTCTACTCAGGGCGCCGGACGCCTGTAGCTACTATTATAAGGCTACTTTTTGTCAGTATTGAGCTGGTCTGTCTCACTCTACTCAGGGCGCCGGGCGCCTATAGCTACTATTATAAGGCTACTTTTTGTCAGTATTGAGCTGGTCTGTCTCACTCTACTCAGGGCGCCGGGCGCCTATAGCTACTATTATAAGGCTACTTTTTGTCAGTATTGAGTTGGTGTGTCACACTCTACTCAGGGCGCCGGGCGCCTGTAGCTACTATTATAAGGCTTCTTTTTGTTGTATTTCTTCCTTTCTGTTTCAGGAACTGTGACGACTGGCTGAATTTCTGGCCCGCTGATCATTTTGAGAAATTGAAAGAAAATGAAGATGGATTTTGAAAAGTTTATTTTAAACCACATTTGTTGTTTGTTGTTATATGTGTTTTGGAATAAACTGATGTGAGTGTATACTTTCTTCTCACTTAGGCTGCTTTAAGTACATACCATAATGGAAACAACGACAAGAGACCCCGCGCTTACTGGTTCTAACATTATAATCCAGAAAGCAAATCTATTTAATTTTTTATGGTTAGAGTAGACCTTGCTTAGCATAGGCCTTTAGTGCGTTAATATTTTTATTTCTCTTATTCACAGAAATTCATCTCTTATTTTCGTATGACTTGTCCCTTTGTGTCACTAGATATCTATCTATAATTACTTCACATAATGCTTTAATTCGTCTATAGCAATCTCTTAATTTATATTAGCATACACATACACTTACTTACAATAGAGTCTTAATATTACGTTATATAATGCGTATTGTTTTCCCTCTATTATTACGTCTTTAACTATTACTATTATAGTTCATTATTACTATTATTGTTGTTTAAACCTGTATTTTATATACGGGGAGGTATATGTGTGAGACACATGAAATGGGCGCCGGAATCTCTGGCTTTGAAGCAAAAGTGTAAGGTGTGTATATTCCTAGTAATTTGAGCTTAGAAGTCTTACTTCTTACATCTGCAAATTTACAAGTTCTGGCAGATTGCGGAATGCAAATATCAAGCATAATCAAAAAATCGGCTGCTTCACTTCTACAGTCTAAATGTAACACTAACAAGATCACCCCTAAAAGGGGAGTATTCCGGCGTTGAGCCATTTAGATATCATTATTTTAAAATTTGCTGATGAATTACGGCGATTCAATGGGTCTCCATAAAAGTATGCTTAGCCATAGCAGCTGTTTGTTTTTGAGTAATCAACTGTAAAAACACGCCAGCATCTTTTCGAATAATCTTAGGAAATATCTGAACATTTGTGTGTGTCCGCCTCCAATGCAAAGAACACATTCTGTAAAAAGTGTCAGTAGAAAACTAAATTTCAACTGTGAATTGGTCACTGGTTATTTGCGACGGCAGTTTTACATCCGAATTGTATTGTTCAGGAATCTGAATTGAGTCACTATTTACGGAATGCCTAGTAAGGCAAACTAAAATCAGCTTAGGGTTTTGTTTAGTTTTTTGAATCGAATGTTGAGGGCGAGTTGGTAGTCACCCGACCCGACCGCTGTTAATTCCAATCTAATTTGGTGTAATTTCGATTTTGTATTGTACTGTATAGGCTTTGTATGAACCTTCACTATCTTCACTACATTTCGTTATTTTTAAAAAATAAACATGTTAGGCCGTGTGTGGAAGATACGAGAAATATCAGAGCATAGCAACGTCATACATGCATTTCATACAACAACACTGGGAAGTTATTCCGCTCCAGCGGAATAAAAAGTAATACTAGGACTTGCAAACTTGCAGGTTGCCTTGTCTTTAGCATAACTCCTGCTAACATTATTTAATATACAGTGTGACAAATTCAGTTCATTTACTTCCTTAAAGTAACCCTACACTACTACTACCCTACATTTTATTGCTTATTCTATAGCATAACTGGTACCGTACAGCTCTGCCGTCTTGCAGATTCAACAGTTTGTTCACGCAAGAATGACATACTTATATTCAACGATTGACTATTAAACGACATCACCAAAATAATGTGGCCACTTTAACATCATGATATCTCAAGTTCTATGCAGCTGGAAAGCTCATGACTGGCTGTTTCTTGTGCTGTGCCTTGCTTTTGTTGCTTGTAACTAAGCAACTGTATTTGGAAAATTTAATAAAAAATTTTGGTTTGGTCGATCTTGACAAAAAATTTAAGAATAATATCTAAAAGCACCAGAAGCAGCAGGTGAATCACATAATTAGAAAATGATAATTACAATATACAATATACATAATGTCCTATTGTCGTCCTAGTGGCCAGTACTGAGTTATTGAAGTTGACCAACTTTTCTAGGCGAACTTACATACTTGACCTCTGTCGAAACAAGAAAAAAGTAGAAAGAAAACGTTTTACTCAAGTTTGTTCAAGTAAGATTTATGACCAAATGTTTTAGATGGTGTGCTTTGTAGCAATGTAATACTTTGAATTTAGCAAGTTATATGGAAGAAACGAACTTTCCAGAAAACACGAGGCAAGTAACATTAAATAAAATAGGTAAACAAAACAACAAGCCTAAGTTAGACTGCAAACCTCTTAAAGCTGTAGGTAAGCCCAAATGCAAAGGCCAACTGTTCCTGCTACCACTGTAAAAGCATTAAAGTCCATCCCAAAGTACAAGAAATGGAATATCAAACCGCACAAGCAGACAATTAAAATCAGAAAGTATGTGAACCACACTTTCCGTCTTGCATAGAGATTTAGAAGGATTTGCACAACTAAAGAATAATTGTAAGCTCTGGCATAATCAATGGGACTTATCCCATTATTATTCTTCTTAGTCGGATCAGCGCCGTAATATAGAAGCTTTAGTATCAATTTTATACTTATAGGGTTTGGAACATTATCAATTCTGGGACAAGTTATATAATGCAACACTGTGTCACCAGCTTCAGTTTGCGCATTAGGATCCACTCCGCCTTTCAGAAGCATGGAACACAGCTCCTCTGTCATCACTTCCGCTTGGGTCCAAGAAGTATTAAACAGTATATGCAAGGGTGTTTCTCCCATTTTTGTTTTGAGGTTAACATCAGCCCCATTTGCAATCAATGTTTCGGTTACAATCAAACGGGCCCAGAGAACCCCATACGACTGCTTAGCATAAGAATCGCATAAGCAGTGCAAACAGGTGTAATCATTTTCAGCCTGTGCATTAGGATTTGCTCCATTTTTGAGAAGCAAAGATATAGTACATGGTGCGTAATCTGTGAAATGCTGCAAGAAAACAGGGCCGACAGCCTCATGCAATGGCGTTCTTCCCAATGCCGATTTGATATTAACATCGGCTCCCTTAGTAACTAATAGTCGCACTGCTTCAAAAGCACCTCTGGAAGCTTCTTTTTGACAAATCAGAGACAGGAAGGTTTCTCCGTTTTCGTTTTGAGCATTGATGTCAACTTCAAGTGACAGCAAGTGCTGCATTATTTCAGTCGTAGCAGTGTCAAAGCATACTTCTTTACAGAGACTGTGCAACGGAAGGTCTCCATTCTGGTTTCTGGCTGTGCAGTCAGCTCCGCGTGACAGCAACTCAAGAATTGCTTGTTTACGGTACTTGCCTAAAATGTTGTGTCCTTCATCCAACCGTGGGCTAGTGCTGCTTTTAATTCCTTCAATTACATTTAATTCCTTTACAGCTCCCTCACCGCGTTTAATATTTTTGTCTATCCGGAATCCTGTCAGTACGTTCAAATCAGGCATTGCAGCAGCAGACACTTCGGCGTAAATGTGGCACCCGTTCTTGCACAACCGATGAAGAGGAGTATCACCATTGAATGTTGGAGTATTAATTTTTTTAGAAGCTTCAACTAGAGCTAGAAATATTTCATAATATTCGTCATTGAATAGCCTTTCACAGAAGTATGTTAGAGCTGAAACTACATTTGTACCGGACATTGTTGCATCTGCTCCAACTGAAAGCATCATCCGTATTATCTGTTTCGTCATTAGACCTTTTTTATCATGTCCTATGACAGTATAGTGGCAAAGCATTTGCAAAGCTGTTTGACCAGTAAGTCCTAGCACATTTACGCCGGCTCCATTCTGTATGAGAAAGGACAGCAAATCACTAAACTTGCAGTATTCCGATTCGCTTGAAAATATAAAGCTAATGGTTACTAGGCTCAGTAATGTTGGGTCTCTAAAAAGTAACCTCTTAGGCATGTCATTCTTTTCGTTTGCTTCCAACAATTTACGTAGAGAGTGACAAAAGCTTGCTGATAAGATAGGAACAATGAAGCCTTGGTCTGATTTAGACAATGAAATGTAGCGAAAAAGACAGAGTGCTTCCCATAAGCTGAAGTTATCAGGCGTATTTAATTCTGTTGATTTTGATATTGAGTTTATCTTATTCCACCAAGAAATTTTTTCGCGGTACCACTTACAGAATTCGTTATCAGAAGTGGAAAACGTGTTGCTGATGCTGATCAGTGCATGAAGTATGGAAGCCAAACATTCCCAGTCTTCTTTCGAAATTGCCTGGTTAACATTCTCTCGTTGAGCGAACCTTTGAACCGATAGTTTGATCACTTCTAATCGAAGATCTGGATGCTCCAGATTAAAGAATACGTCATAAGCAAGTTCCACTGCAAGGCACTGTAGTTGCGCAGCCACCAACAAGTCCTTCCGATCCGCCAGCTGAATAGCTAATCGATGAGCTTCTTCAAATCGTTTCACAGCATTCTGCCACAAATCAGATTTGGAAATCACTGCTATGCTTGAACAGGCGGGTTGCGTATCTAGTGACGACCTATCATTCAATAGATTGCCAACTATCAGAAATCCTTTATGAAATTCTGTAAGCATACTAGAACAAACTCTTGCGCTAAAATAAAAAAATCCTGTTAAAAGGCAGAATAACGAAATTTGACAGACTAGAAAATAGGCAATCACATGCGTTTTAGTTCAAATGCATATGAACATGATTAGCGATACCACTAACGAAATCTGTAGTGGGGTAAAATTGAACAGATTAGTAAAAATTGTTTTGAGACTAGGTCCCACGCCATATCTTTGGCTCCTCTATTCAGTTTACTTCTGCTACGTTCAGGATAAAGACACTATCCAACCAAGTTCCACTTTGATCGTCGTCGACGGATTTTAAATCTTTCTAGTATTGTGCATAGATGAATACCGTGGAATCATGCGAGAAGAGAGGGTCAAAGTACGCCGAGCATATTGAAAGCTTAGTAAAAGCTACAGTAAAAGTATAGAAAACCAAATTAATGTATGAAAACGAAAAAATGTAAACTATTGATAAAAACATGGCGTTTGGATTATCCCTAGTTGGGGCCACCCCCATTCGAAGTTTCTCCCCATAAATTCCGACCTCCCCCCATAACCCCAAAAACCGCCAAATTTTACCCTTTTACCCGGAATTTTCAAAAATTTCCGGGTTCGTTAGATTTTTAACGAAATTTTAGCCTAAAATCCACTTAAAATTAGTCATTCTTAGCGTCAAATTTGTGACAAGCTATGCATCTGTCAAATCCTAGTGACAACACGCAGTGGCTGACTGTCCTGTGAGGTTACTTACTCAAGTCGGTGGTGGAAAAGAGTCCAGGACGTTGCGGCACTCTCTACGGACATGGGTCAGTAAGTCGCGGTGGTGGTAAAGTGTCCTGGACGTTGAGCAACTAACGACGGACATGAGCTATTCAGTGCCGGTGGTGGAAAGGAGTCCAGGACGATGCGCCAATAACGGCGGACATGAGCCGGTAAGATGCGGTGGTGGAAAAGTGTCCTGGACAATACGCCACTAGCGGCGTACATGAGCTGGTCAGTGCCGGTGGTGGAAAAGTGTCCTGGACTATACGCCAATAACGGCGGACATGAGTCTGTCGGAGAGGAGTTGAGCCAGTCATGAAGGAATTGAGCCAATCATGTAGGACGTGAGCCCGTCATGAAGGACTTGAGCCCGTCATGAAGGACTTGAGCCCTTCATTATTGAGCCAGTCAGGGCACATGATGAGCCGAGTCGTTCGAGCACATTCCATGCGAATACGAGACCAGTGGAGATGTCAGTTTAAGCAGACACGTTCTACTTGGATGCCCTTGAATTACTGTGACACAGGAGGATTTGCGAGTATAATTAGGCAACGTCAGGTGCTACAGTGCTTGCTGAAGGATAAAACCCAGCTCTGCTTCGATGAATCTCAAACAAGTGACCTTAAGCCTTTTACGTACGCTCCAAAAAGCTTCACATGGATGTAATATTGCTCTGCTGATTACATAACGAAAAAGTAACTACTAAACTAATACCGCCAACAAACTGCTTATGCCTACTACTAAACTAATACCGCCAACAAACTGCTTATGCCTAACTACCTATGAAAAACTACTTAAGTCTACCTACCTATTAATAAAAAGAAAACGTCACTTTATTTACACCGTCAAAACATTCATGGATTACTCGTTACACGTTACACGTTCAGAAATCAAGACAATAAACCGGATACAATGAAACATGGCATCAGGAATGGTCACGGGTTGAGCAGAAAAGCCAAACAGAGAACAAAAATTCAAAATGGTAACTTCAAAACCTTCAAAAAATTCAAAACTTGCTCGCACATAACAAAAAAAGAAATGCATATGAAATTTCGGTGAAAAGCAAGACAAATCTAAGGCATATTACTACAGCAAAGGCACAATAAAGGATAAATTCTGACATAAACCAACATTTCAGTATAACATGAAGCTGCTGACTGTCAACTGGATGACTACAGGAATAAAGAAACACCTAACAAAACTAATACAGGCATTTGGCATTTGCGACATTGCATGCTTTTCAAGCAACGCTGTTGTGTTAATTTTACTATTGAAAAATGAAAAAATAAAATTTATGAACTTAGAGAATGAACTTGAATTTAGAGAACTGAAACTGAATCTGTAATTTCGACGAAAAACCGCCTGAAACTGAAAATCCTCAATTAGCGGGCCTGAACCTGAAAATATATGGGCCGCCTGTGAAACATCATTACATAAGCACAATGCAGTCACAAATAAAAAATCTCCAATAAAGCTGCTGAAAAAACTGACTTAAAGCAATAAACAGATGCCAAAACATACTTCAACTGAAAGATTGATAACAAAAAGTGGTTGCCTGGTCAAGTGTTTTGGTTTGGGTTTCTAATTCGATTTTAAAGCCAGCAGTGTCTTAGGTTGCCTGGTCAAGTGTTTTGACTTAGGTTTCTAATGCGATTTTAAAGCCAGCAGTGTCTTGGGTTGCCTGGTCAAGTGTTTTGGTTTAGGTTTCTAATTCGATTTTAAAGCCAGCTGTGTCTTAGGTTGCCTGGTCAAGTGTTTTGGTTTAGGTTTCTAATGCGATTTTAAAGCCAGCAGTATCTCAAACTTTGTTTACTTGTCATGTATTGTTTCTAAAAAGTTACCTCGGGTTGGAACGAAGTAAACCTAAACGTGGAAAGGGCCTTTGCTAAAAAATGTTGTTTACTCGAAGTTTAAAATTCGTTACAGCTTATCAAATTGTTGCACCAAAGTAAGCATCCGTGCAACGACTTTAATTAACAGTGTGCGATAGATACGTGAGGCTAGCAGTTCACTGAACCTTTACTGTTGAATGTGTTCAATTATCTAAAGGGCAGTACTGAAAGTAATTGTACAGTCTGCTTACCATGGACTTCTGCCGCTCGCAGTCACTAGTTGCTTTCAGCATCAGGACATGTGTTACTCATTGCGGACGTGTGCCACCAAGCACGGACATGTGTCGGACAGAATGGACGTGTGCCGGACAGAATGGACGTGTGCCGGTAACATGCGGTGGTGTAAAAGAGTCCAGGACGATGCACCAATAAGGGCGGACATGAGCCGGTAAGATGCGGTGGTGGAAAAGTGTCCTGGACGTTGCGGTAATGTCGGCGGACACGAGCCGGTAACATGCGGTGGTGTAAAAGAGTCCAGGACGATGCGCCAGTAAGGGCGGACATGAGCCGGTAAGATGCAGTGGTGGAAAGTGTCCTGGACGTTGCGGCAATGTCGACGGACACGAGCCGGTAATATGCGGTGGTGGTAAAGTGTCCTGGAAAGCACCGCACGAAACCTCTTGAGAACTCGAATCTCGGACAGTCAGCCACTACGTGTTGTCACTAGGATTTGACAGATGCACTAATCTCGTTTTCGGTTCTAATATCCATGGCACATCCTGTGGGGAATGGTTGCAAAATATAACTTACTGTTCAAGGAAATAATATAAATAATAGTCGTAAAATATTTATAGTACTAAGACTTACTTGGCAACTATTTGAATCTTTTTGATTTGATCAATGGCCATCTCAAGCCTTTGAAATATATCTGCTGTTGACTTCAAATCTGATTTAGCCGATTGTTGGAGTCCTCCTACCAGAAAATCCAAAAATTTGCTAAGAAATGATAAAATGGAGTCAACCAGTTCTGCCATTTTATAATTCCTGAAAAATAGAACTTCAGTAAGCTGTTGTGCATTGCAACCGAGGGCTTTCTATAAAGTTATATTAATAGACGAGGCAGTTTAACATTAGCGGAATTAAAAAAACTACGTAAATCTGATTTATTTATTTATTTTTTGTGGAAGAAAGAAGTAACACTGAACAGCAACACCAGAAGGTAAGCTTAGAGCGTGAAAACTTTTCTAAGGTTTGTCATACGGCACAATTTAAACTCCCACTGAATGAGCCAATAGCAAAACTAATTGAGCTAATTTTCTTAGACCTTAGTGTGCTTCAAACTCAATAGCTTCAGTACCACGAATTATTTATGTTAAGATTTGTCAATACTGAGTTGTGAGCGTAAACAAAATAGTTTTAAAAGGTTTGTTTCTCGCAGTAATAAGTGGCTTAAGCCAAAACGTGGACTTTGTTTTGAAAAGTTTTGTAAATTTTACCCAAAACTGTTAAATTTATGAGGTTCATAGATGAGGGTTTGTGCGTCTTGGCGGCGCATCACCTGAGATAAAATTCATTCCACGAATGTATCGACCGCCTCCCTGTCTTGTTTCAATTCGCAGTAGTTCCTGGAAAGCTTATTTTATAATTTCTAATTTGGCAAATTTCTAATTTCTAATTTCTGATTTTTTATTGCTGTCTTAACTTTACTCTTTTTCTAGACCATAAGGCCCGGTTCACTCCAGCGCACAATCATAAGCATAAGAACAAGCACAACCACAAGCACAACGCAGAGTTTAATTCACTTTAACCAAGAGTCCATTATTAATTCCTTTATATTATAGAAGAAGACTAAGCCACTAGAGGGCTTCTCTTCTTGGCATTGCGTAACGGTGCTCCGACCACAATACGCGAATGTTCCCCCGTTTGGTGGGGGGGGGGGGTCGACCAGATCGACAAAGCATACCCACACCCCTCCGTAGCAGAAAAGAGGTCCCCGTTTGGTGGGTAGGGTGGCCAACAGCCAATCAGATTGCAGAGACCTCCTCCCCGTTTGGTGTGGCGAGGGGTACAGCAGAGGATTACGGTAGTTTTTGTTCTATTCGAAAATGGGTCCCCGTTTGGTGGGGGGCACACATTAACAAGGGTACCGATTCCTGAGAGGTCCTGTACCTGTTTTAGGCCAAATTTCACCCGCCCTTGTACCTTATTGTAGAATATTTCCTTGATTTTACCCTAAATTATTCAAAAGTGAGTGTTAACTTCATCAAAATCAATCTAAATATGACTGCTGTGTACGGTCCAACGCCGTACATAGCTAATACATCTTCTCCGCCATTTTGATTAAAACTTTATTCATTCTGGTTTTCCAACTCTGGGATAGACGGCGGCTTTGGGCGCCATTTTGATTACTGCTATACTCCGGCCCGTCTTGACTGTCAATTGGGGGGCATTTTGGGGTTACACCCATATTTCCATCTCGGATCTATATACGGTTTGTTATTTGTTTTGGGGGTTTGTAATTCAGTTGTGTGCTTGCCCAGATTCTTTTATACAGTTTATGTTTGGTTCTGTACAATTATCTTAAATTTGGATGCATTATTATGTTTCGGAATTATTTGGTTTTGTTATTTTTGTGAAAG
Source organism: Trissonchulus latispiculum (assembly GCA_030248195.1). Lineage (NCBI taxonomy): Eukaryota > Metazoa > Nematoda > Enoplea > Enoplida > Ironidae > Trissonchulus > Trissonchulus latispiculum. The sequence goes on from JASAND010030625.1 coordinate 43,012, forward strand.
TAAATCCGTGAAATTTAGGGCGTGTTGTTTATTTTAATTAGGTTAGCGAATAAGTAGGAGGAGTCAGACATGTTACACACTCTACCGAACCTTTAATCTTTATTGACATTCGAAATTATTTACTGTGAATATTCCAAATTCCACATTATCTCAAATTTGGGGGGAGGGTTCAAGCCGAAAATTTCCTTGAAACAGTACAATATTTGCAAATTTTAAGCGAAATTAGCGATAATTTAGCTGTTTTACAGCCATTTTAAAGCAAAATAAGCAGTTTTTCGCAATTTGTTTGGAAATTTTTCGAAATTTTAAAAAATTTTGGCTATGTTTGGCTAAAATTCCCATTGATTTTTAGTTCGACCTGTCTTTTCTGGCTCTGTCCCTTGTCCCTTGGCCATGATTTTGCTAGCCCTTGTACCGAACCTCCAATTTTTGAGGGGTCCCGTACCCTCCCCCCCTATACCCCCCTTGTTAAAGTGTGGTGGGGGGGGGGGTAACCGAAAAGAGGTCCCCGTTTGGTATGGAGGGGCAGAAAAGCATACCCCCTCCCCGTTTCGTGGGGGTAGCAAAAAGAGGTCCCCGTTTGGAGTGGGGGGGGGTACCCAAAAGGCGCCCCCGTTTGGGGGAGGAGTCGCCAAGTTAAGCTAGGAATGGCTGAATCTGATTGGCTTTTGACGACCCCCCCCCCAGACGGGGACCTCTTTTGCTTACCCCTCACCAAACGGGAACCTTTCTTTGCTATCCCCCCTCCACCAAACAGGGACCCATTTTCGAATAGAACAAAAACTACCGTAATCCTCTACTCTACCCTCCCCCCCCACCAAACGGGGAGGGGGTCTCTGCAATCTGATTGGCTGTTGGCTACACCCCCCCCCACCAAACGGGGACCTCTTCTCTGCTGCCACCCCCAAACGGAGGGGGTGTGTGTATGCTTTGTCGATCTGGTCGACCCCCCCCCACCAGACGGGGGAACATTGGTGTATTGTGGTCGGAGCACCGTTACGCAATGCCAAGAAGAGGAGCCCTCTAGTGGCTTACTCTTTTTCTTATATATAGTGCAATTATGAACTCTTGCTTTAACGTTTTGCACAAGCACAACGCCAATAGCCAATCACAATTGTTTTACGCTATGAGCAGAAGGCGTGCCCAGGTTGAATTTCAATTGCTATTGGCTATGCTTGTACCGTGGGTGAATGTCTTCGCCTTGTACTAGTGCCTGTGCTTGTGCCCGTTCTTGTGCATCTGCTTGTGCGCTAGTGTGAACCAGGCCTATAACTCGGTTCTGGAGTTAAACTACATTAAATTTGGATTGGGTAGGGTTGCTTTTTTCCGAACATTACATTTTTCCGAGTTACATTTGGTATTGCATCTCCTTCCTGAAAAATATTCAATCATAGATTTTGCCGGATTTTCACATGTGCATTCTTTCATTTCCAACTTCAATGTTGGAGTTTCTATTCAAAGTTGACGGCTAAGCAAGTATCTTGCAGCGAAGTTGAATGAAATCCGCAAAAATACAATTTTTTTGCAAAACAATTTGTCAAGAAAAGATTTATGAATTTCAGAACATGCAGACAGTGTAAGGGGGAAAGGATTGCAGTGGAAAGCCAAGACATTGACCATTGAAAAAGCTCCATCAAAGCTCAATTAATAGATATACTATTTCTCTATTTTTACCATCTGATACTGATTTTCGTAGTTTAAATAAGTAGTGTTTACAAAAGAATTTTAAATTTTAAATTAATAATTTTGATTTTCTTTTTTCAGGCAAGGAACTGGCTCAATGGTCAAGATTGAACTGGCTGAGCCGCCGTAAACGACCCTGATCAAAAATGCCCAAAAACTGGCTGGACAGGCCCTGTTTGCCCAGGGGGGCAAATCTCCACCAGACCATTGTCCAGGTGGGCAACCAGCGGGCCCTGGGCAGAGGGGCTTCTGGCGCGGCCGGACTCGGCTCGGCCCTTACCTTGGGCAATCGGCTACGGTCCTCACGGCTGTGGCGTTGCTGGATCCCAAAGTTATGAATTAAATTTAATGCTTCGTAGTTTATTTTATTGAATGTTTAATGTGGATGATGAGCATAATGTTGAGAAAAGAATAATTTATCTTGATGGCAGGCTCTTTAGTGCACCCTTGTTATATATTGACCACAGCTGTGTAATTGTTAATAGAAACTACAATTTTTCGTTAAATTTTTTATTTGCATCGTAAAACATATTAAACGTATATAACTTCTCTTAATTTTGCAAAATGCAACTTCTGTAATCTCTAAAACTTAATTTTTGTATTTTCCTTTTTTCCTCTTTTACTAATGTTTTCTTTTTCAGTTTACTATTTTTTGGATTTTATTTTGTTTCAGGTCGGTAGGCGGTGGTCCCGGTCGTCCGAACAGGCTTTTTGTTGTGGTGCTGCGGGTTGGCGCAATGCGGGCGTCCGCCAGGCTGTCTCCCAGTTGACCAGAAATACAGCGAAATACCAGAAGGTAAAAACCTAGTGCTGACTAATAGCAAGAGGACATAATACATAAGAGTATGACAGCTGGCATACTCTATGTATTATAAGCGTGACACATCCTCTGCACGCTAACGGCTGACCCAACCCGCAAATTGGACCCTTCACTTCAAAAGAGTTCGCACGTATACTTGTGTGCTAAAGCTCGAAGCAGACACAAAATTCGCGCACGTACTGCTTGTGTTTTCGAGCTTTAACACACAAGCATACAGCGAGTGAGCGTACCCCCGTTTCGACTGGGTACCAAAATGCGGGGGGGGTCACTGGGGTCCAATTTGCGGGAGGGGGGGTCAGCCGTTAGCGTGCAGAGGATGTGTCAAGCTGATAATACATAGAGTATGCCTGCTGTCATACTCTTATGTATAATGTACTCTTGCTAATAGTAATTAAGTGTAATTAATGTCAGCACTCCGCGCGAATCTAATCTAATGGACTGTTACGACATTTTGCACATTTTTATGTTTTCTTATGGGTTAATCGAGAGCGTATATTTATGTGTTGCTCGCTTTGCTCAATTGTGAAGTAAACTATTAAGAATTTAAAGTGACTAAAAAGTGATTACGTTTTTCTATTTTCTGTCGTGTCTTTTGCATTGCTATGTTTGGAATTTTATTTTTAAAGCTTACTTATTTCCTATTTATCGTTTTGTAAAACCGCTGAACTCTGGAAAAATAAAAATGATTAATCAGATCAAATCATCAAATTTTTTGGGCATGTTTTTGTTGCAGTTTTGGATTTCTCCATGAGTTTTAATTTAAGGTGCACGGACCAAAATCTCTTTATTTCATTCTAGCATTTTTCGTTCTATCACAACAGTTTCGTTACCAAAAAATGCATTCTTACAACCAGACCATCATTTTTTAATAAAATTAAGTTTTCACAATCAATATTTTTTCTACTTTTTGTTTTTGATCTACACGATTAAACAACTTTCGCGTTCTGAGTGAACCAAATTGGTTGCTTTTGTCATAGCGTTCCTCACGAAACGTACTTTTTGTATCATTTTAGTATTCAAATGGAGCTTCAGATTTTAGGCTAGCATCACGATATTTACTTATGAGACGGTCTTATCATATGACATCTTAATGCTAATATTATTAATCTAATAAATGACCATTCTTGCCTTGACAGACTACCATGAATAATGAGGGTTAAAGTTGAAGCTGACGTTGAATAAAACTACTTTTGTACCAGATGGTTTTTAGTGCATGCTCTTTCTGTTTCTGGTTGTACACCGACATAGTCTGGGATCCACGGTGGGGGGTGGGAAGCATTGTTCCAAGAGTTATGAGAGAGCTTTGTACCTCGACCAATTCATTCGAACAGATTTTGTACTCAAAGAATAAATTAACTTAATAAATCATAAATAATAAATAATAACCCAAATAATAAATTAATCTTAATGGCAGGAGTGCACCCTTGTTATATATTGACTGTGTAATTGTTGATACAAACTACAATTTTTCGCTTCGTTAAATTGCATGCAGACAGGGTAAGAGGGAAAGGATTGCAGTGGAAAGCCAATGACCATTGAAAAAGCTCTATGCTGAGCTTTGCTACACTACAAAAAATGTGGTGAACAAAGTTGTCGAACCAAATGAAAACAGTGTGACATCAAGTAAACATAATTGCTCTGAAATGCCTAGCAACTGTTCTCAGGACTACCAAAACATCAATTAAATAACGTCAGTCGTTGGTAATGCTTACATGAAAAGTTCATAATAGTCTCTGAACAATGAGCTGGTCCAAGTAGTTTTTTTCCACATTTCTATTGAAATCTCAACGGCAGACTTTAACTTCTCAAAGCCTCAAAAAGGGTCCCCATGGGGTGCTAGCCAACAGGCAATCAGATTGTAGAAACCCGTCTCATATTGTCCCGTATTCGTGTATATATAGAATTTCCAGTAAACAATGCTGCACGAAACCAGCATCACAAACACTCTGCTGGATTCTAGGATACAGCAAAGATTAAAGGCCTACTGCAACACAATCGAACGGAGTAAAGGTAATGCTAAATTATTTTGGATAATTGATAATATTAAGAGTATAGTAAGGTGTTAGACGAATTATCTAAAGTTAATCAAGCTCAGTCGATTAACACGTACGATTTTGGACAACTATATACTTCACTCCCACATGAGGAAATTGAAAGTGAATTAAACTATATTATTAATCTAATTTTTCGCAATAAGACGAATTATATTATAGCTAAACGACATGCGGCATACCGGTGTAGCGTTAACAATCCATCAGCAAAAGGAAGTAACTACGTTCACAACCTAACCAAATGGGTTACAGAAAATTCATACTTTACACTGGGAAATAAAGTATTCCTACAAGAAATTGGAATACCGATGTGTACAAACGCCGCACCATATATCGCGAACCTGTTACTTACAGCCTATGAATTTATTTTTATAAAAAAGTCAAATTAGTATGGGGAACATTGATATATGTAATGCCTCAGCTTTATATTTAGGTATATAGACGATATAACAGTAGTTAATGACATGGGTATGTTTGACCTGTTAGCCCCAATTATATATCCCATCAGCCTTACCTTGAAAAAGGTTAACGCATCAAGTAGGGAAGCAGATGTACTTGACCTACACGTAAACATTACTGGGAATCGACCTTTCCATTATAAGGTGTATGATAAAAGAGATGACTTCAATTTCAAAGTCATTGCGATGCCGGACATAAGAGGAAATATAAGTAGCCGATGTGGATATAATGTATTGAGTAACGAGCTTAACCGATATGTGAACCTCTCTACTGAGTTCATTGATGTACGGTCTAGAGTTCAAAACTTATTAACGACCTTAGTAATAAGGGATACACCAGAAGATGCATGTTGAACATTCTTCGTAAATTCGGAAAGAGTGATGTATTTTATGATAAATTTAATTTTAGATGGACGAGTCTCAGGAAAGGTTTGTTCTAGTGGGAATAAATATGGAACTCAGCCCACCACCGTGCCCCTTGCAGTTCCGGAACTGTGAGCGGTGGTAGATGAGGAGGACGCAAGGGGCAAACCAAATGTTAATCTTTAGGATGATCGAAACTGTCGAGCACCTCCTTCCGGGCTGAGGGGGACTCTACATATTTAACTTGTAGGAACCTTGAAAATTAGAGTGCCTCCAATTATGTATTTTGATGGAGATAATAACTCCATCCGATGGTTAACTTATTGTGCATATATAAATTGCATCTGATTTTGTTGCATTGCATTTTACGCCATATTTCATATGTTTCATATCTTCACGTTAGAATTGCATCGATTATATTTTGGGTGTGTAAATTGGTTTCTTTTCTTGATACTATTATTTGGAAAATTGGAAGGAGTGATCCTCAAGAAGGAAATATGATTTTAAAAATAATGTTGAGAAAAGAAAAATTTATCTTAATAGCAGGCTCTTTAGTGCACCCTTGTTATATATTGACCAAAGCTATGTAATTGGTGGTGGAAACAACAACAGTTGAAAAGTGGTGGAAACAACTCAATAAGCTTAAGCCCCTTAAGCTCCCCCCTCCTTAAGCTTGATTATACCATTTTTAGTGCCAACTGCTTAGTCTATTGGCTTTTTGGCCCGCATTTCTTCCCCATTCTGGCCCCCTGCATGCCCATCTATGACATTTTCCCCTCTAGTCTCTTATGCATGACTGCTTTACGTGGAAAGAAGATGTGCTGGAGACCCGAGCGGTGTGCTACAATTACATAAAACAACAAATAACGTTTTAGTGTTTTACCTTCTGCAAAAAAGGAATCAAATATGCCTGTTGAGGCTTCACCTCGAACACAGGTACAAAAAGCAGTTTAAAACCCAACACTTTCAATAATTTGCCAAAAAAACAGTTAAGTGGAGCTCATTTTAGTTAGTCAGCTAGCTTTTTAACTGTATTAATTTTTTGTTTCCTGCGACCGTGGAGTGATGCAATTTAGAAACGCTTCGAATGATGAAATAAATGAGTCAAATTGGTATACCATCAAATTTTTGGAAAAACCTGTTAACGTTGAGATAGACATGCCAAATCAAAAAATCTCAAACAAAGTTGTGTGCGTGCGTGCGTGCGTGAGTGTGTGTCTGTGTGTACGTGCACATGTGTGTCTGCGTGTGTGTTTACTTCCCTCAACTTAGCAGCCCCAGTGTTTGAGTCAAGGCTAAAACTTATTGAGACAGCTAGTTTGTGCTGAGGATTAAATGAGACACGATATATTTTAATTGAGACAACGATTATTAATTCCGAATGACTAAAACATTTGTGGGAGAGCTAAGTTGAGTTGTACAGCCCCACTTTTGAGTCACGCTTTTAAACTTTGCCTCGTTTTTGAAGTAAATGGTAACAAATGAGACACAAACTGATTAATCTATATAGTACAGTATTTTTTAGTATTTTAGACAAAACTCTTAATTTTGTTTCTTAGGAATGTCATTGTTTCGTGGCTAAGCTTTGGCTTAGATATTAGAGAATATTAGAGATATCTGAGAACATAGGTGAACCCATTGGTGTAGAACGGGATGAGGACGTCCCCCATCCAGCCTTTTTCAACCCTCCCCCACTTGGGGCCCCGGCAATTGGTGTGTCACTGGCCAAATCTTGACTCTATTGGTGTGTCACTTTTTCTTAAATGTTTCTAGTTTCGTTTTCTTATAGTTCCGTGCGATGAAACATAGCGATTCTTTTGTTTCTCTGAGTTTTCTTTTACCTTTTTGTGTTTTATAGTAGTTTTTTTGAGTTTTATTATTTTTTCTTCATTCTATTTTGTTACTTTTTCAACATGTTTCTCAGTTTCCTTGCCATTGTTTTGTTTCCTTGTTTTGGCGCAGCAACTGTATTCCTGCTTTCTTTTATTTGCTTCATTTCAAGTACTCTTTGGGGCTTTCTATGTCGTTATAAAAGCACTTATTAGTTGTTTATTACTTTCTTCTTTGAGGTTTTTTGCAACCTGAACTTTCCGTATTTAATTAGCTAACTGTTGGCTCATGATTATTGCTCAAGCTGTCTAGGTGTGATCAATGGAGATGCGGGCGGGGACCAAAGCAAAATACCTGTGTTGAGGAGGACGAAAGGCCCCCCAATAACATTTCCTACCGCTCCACCTAAATCGGCCTTCGGCCGGCCCCACCCACCCCCCCCAATTTTCAACTGTTGGCTCATGATTATTGCTCAAGCTGTCTAGGTGTGATCAATGGAGATGCGCGCGGGAACCAGAGCAAAATACCTGTGTTGAAGGAGGCCGAACGGCCCCTTTAAAAATATTTCTTACCCCTCCACCGAAATCGGCCTTCGGCCGACCCCACCCCCCCCCAATTTTCAATCCCTACCTAAATTGTTGAAAACTTTCGCAAGAAAGCGAAAAATTTCTGAAAATTTGCCTAATTACGCTAAAAGCAGAGGTGTAGCTGGCGAAAAAAGCGTGGGAGAGGTTTCGATAGGGAGGGTTTTTTGCCCAAAGTCCGCCACGCCAAAAGTCACTTTGGGCAGGGGTAAAGAAAAATTTTCGAAGGGGAGGTCGGCCAAAGTTCGGTTTTTCCTCCAATGGGGGAGGGGCTAAGAAAAATTTTCGAGGGGGGGGTCGGCGAAAATTCGGTTTTTCGTCCGAAAACTGAAAAATCTTCTAATATTCAGCTGTTTTTAGCGATTTTTAGCGTAATTAAGCAAATTTTAGAAGCCCCACTCCTGGGCCATCTGGTGGTGCGCATAAATCGGGGGTCGCTGAAAACGATGAGCATATCGCCGAAACCGACGGATGTGACCCTCGGGCTGCGATCAGCATGGCTCCGGTGGTTCCTCACCCAGGGTCAAAGTTGGGAAACTCACTACAAAAGCGTTTTTCAGCGTTTTTAATTGGGAACATATACGTCGACTACGCTTCTTTTCAATGGGCATATTGTCCGAAATCGGCATATGCGTAAATTATCATCATTAATCGTGTTGAACTGCGGCAAGCAACGAGAAGAAATTTAAGAATATATATGATGCTAAAGCTATTGCTTCAAGCAGGGAGGAAATAGAAGATCAGAATCCTAAAATTATTCTTGAAATATAAATTTTCTGTAAAAATGGATAAAATGCACTGACTGGAATAAAGCTTTTGTTGAAGGAAAAGTTTGCTAAAATAAAAGTTCGATTAAAGCTCGAATACGTTCGTAGCAGTATTTATGCACTATAAACTAAATGTCGCGTGGATATTCATAATGATTTACATTTAGAATCCGAGAATATGGGTTGTTCAACGAAGCTGCGCCCATACTAATTTGCTCACAACCTAGTCCTCTTCTATTTTTGAACCTAGCCCCCATATTAAGCGTTTTAATAACTAGACCTCTCTTGATTTTACAACCTCACCATCACCCATATTACATTTTCATGCTTCCGTGTCCCGTTGAGCATTTTTATTACTTGTTATGATACAATTAATTAGATTAATTCAATATTTGCAGTTTGATTTTTGATGAAGCTAGGCAACTATTGTCAGCAAATAAACCCGGGGGAGGACGACTGGCAACAAGGCAAACTATGGTGGTGACGATGAGATCGAATCCAGCCGATCAGAAACGCGGACGAAAGCTTAAATATAAATTGGATTAAATAAAAGGATCCTAAACATATTGGGAAGGTCGCTTGAAAAAATACATATGCACAAGTTCGCTTAGATAATTGTTTGATCAGCTTTGACAAAATTAAATATAAATTGAATTGAATAAATGGATCCTAAACATATTGGGAAGGTGGGTTGAAAAAAGTTCGCTTAGATAACTGTTTGATTAGTTTTGTAAAAATTAAATATAAATAGAAATGAATAAATGGATCCTAAACAAATTGGAAAAGTGGGTTGAAAAATACATATAAACCAAAAACGGAAAGATCCAACATATAGGGGTGCATAAGTTCGCTTAGATAATTGCTTACTTAGTTTTGTAAATATTAAATATAAATTGAATTTAATAAAAGGATCCTAAACCTATTGGGAAGGTCGCTTGAAAAAATACATATGCACAAGTTCGCTTAGATAATTGTTTGATCAGCTTTTACATAATTAAATATAAATTGAATTGAATAAATGGATCCTAAACATATTGGGAAGGTGGGTTGAAAAAAGTTCGCTTAGATAACTGTTTGATTAGTTTTGTAAAAATTAAATATAAATAGAATTGAATAAATGGATCCTAAACAAATTGAAGGTCGCTGAAAAAAGAGCCCATGACAAGCCGTTTAGATCATTGTTTGATTAGTTTTGTAAATCCTAAATATAAATTGGGTTGAAAAAATACATAGTGCATAAGTTCGCTTAGATAATTGCTTACTTAGTTTTGTAAAAATTAAATATAAATTGGATTAAATAAAAGGATCCTAAACATATTGGGAAGGTCGCTTGAAAAAATACATATGCACAAGTTCGCTTAGATAATTGTTTGATCAGCTTTGACAAAATTAAATATAAATTGAATTGAATAAATGGATCCTAAACATATTGGGAAGGTGGGTTGAAAAAAGTTCGCTTAGATAACTGTTTGATTAGTTTTGTAAAAATTAAATATAAATAGAATTGAATAAATGGATCCTAAACAAATTGGAAAGGTGGGTTGAAAAATACATATGCATAAGTTCGCTTAGATAATTGCTTACTTAGTTTTGTAAAAATTAAATATAAATTGAATTGAATAAAAGGATCCTAAACCTATTGGGAAGGTCGCTTGAAAAAATACATATGCACAAGTTCGCTTAGATAATTGTTTGATTAGTTTCGTAAAAATTAAACATAAATTGAATTGAATAAATGGATCCTAAACATATTGGGAAGGTGGGTTGAAAAAATACATATGCACAAGTTCGCTTTGATAATTGCTTAATTAGTTTTGTACAGCTTAAATATAAATTGGATTAAGTAAATGGATCCTAAACATATTGGGAAGATGGGTTGAAAAAGTTCGCTTAGATAATTGTTTGATTAGTTTCGTAAAAATTATATATAAAATGAATTGAATAAATGGATCCTAAACATATTGGGAAGGTGGGCTGAAAAAATACATATGCACAAGTTCGCTTAGATAATTGCTTAATTAGTTTTGTAAAGCTTAAATATAAATTGGATTAAGTAAATGGATCCTAAACATATTGGGAAGGTGGGTTGAAAAAAGTTCGCTTAGATAACTGTTTGATTAGTTTCGTAAAAATTAAATGTAAATTGAATTGAATAAATGGATCCTAAACATATGGGGAAGGTGAGTTGAAAAAACTAAGTATGCACAAGTTGCTTAGATAATTGATTATTTAGTTTTGTAAAGCTTAAATATAAATTGGATTAAGTAAATGGATCCTAAACATATTGGAAAGGTGAGTTAAGAAAATACATATGCACAAGTTCTTAGATATTGTTAGATTAGCTTTGTAAATCTTAAATATAAATTGGATTAAATAAATGGATCCTAAACGTATTGGGAAGGTGGGTTAAAAAAGTTCGCTTAGATAATTGTTTGATTAGTTTTGTAAAGCTTAAATATAAGTCGGATTAAATAAATGGATCCTAAACATATTGGGAAGGTCGCTTGAAAAAATACATACGCACAAGTTCGCTTAGATAATTGCTTAATTAGTTTTGTAAATCCTAAATATAACTGGAATTGAATAAATGGATCCTAAACATATTGGGAAGGTGGGTTGAAAAAATACGTATGCACAAGTTCGCTTAGATAACTGCTTAATTAGTTTTGTAAAGCTTAAATATAAATTGGATTAAGTAAATGGATCCTAAACATATTGGGAAGGTGGGTTAAAAAAGTTCGGTTAGATAATTGTTTGATTAGTTTTGTAAAAATTAAATATAAATAGAATTGAATAAATGGATCCTAAACAAATTGGAAAGGTGGGTTGAAAAATACATATGCATAAGTTCGCTTAGATAATTGCTTAATTAGTTTTGTAAATCCTAAATATAACTGGAATTGAATAAATGGATCCTAAACATATTGGGAAGGTGGGTTGAAAAAATACGTATGCACAAGTTCGCTTAGATAACTGCTTAATTAGTTTTGTAAAGCTTAAATATAAATTGGATTAAGTAAATGGATCCTAAACATATTGGGAAGGTGGGTTAAAAAAGTTCGGTTAGATAATTGTTTGATTAGTTTTGTAAAGCTTAAATATAAGTCGGATTAAATAAATGGATCCTAAACATATTGGGAAGGTCGCTTGAAATACATACATATGCACAAGTTTGTTTAGATAATTGCTTAATTAGTTTTGTAAAGCTTAAATATAAATTGGATTAAGTAAATGGATCCTAAACATATTGGGAAGGTGAGTTAAAAAAAGGTCGCTTAGATAATTGTTTGATTAGTTTTGTAAAGCTTAAATACAAATTGGATTAAATAAATGGATCCTAAACATATTGGGAAAGTCGCTTGAAAAAATACATATGCACAAGCTCGTTTAGATAATTGTTTGTTTAGTTTTATAAAGCTTAAATATAAATTGAATTAAATAAATGGATCCTAAACATATTTTGAAGGTGAGTTGAAAAAATACATATGCACAAGTTCTTAGATAATTGTTAGATTAGTTTTGTAAATCTTAAATATAAATTGGATTAAATAAATGGATCCTAAATATATTGGGAAGGTGGGTTAAAAAGTTCGCTTAGATAATTGTTTGATTAGTTTTGTAAAGCTTAAATACAAATTGGATTAAATAAATGGATCCTAAACATATTGGGAAGGTCGCTTGAAAAAATACATATGCACAAGCTCGCTTAGATAATTGTTTGATTAGTTTTATAAAGCTTAAATATAAATGGAATTGAATAAATGGATCCTAAACATATTGGGAAGGTGGGTTGAAAAAATACGTATGCACAAGTTCGCTTAGATATTTGCTTAATTAGTTTTGTAAAGCTTAAATACAAATTGGATTAAATAAATGGATCCTAAACATATTGGGAAGGTGAGTTGAAAAAATACATATGCACAAGTTCTTAGATAATTGTTAGATTAGCTTTGTAAATCTTAAATATAAATTGGATTAAATAAATGGATCCTAAATATATTGGGAAGGTGGGTTAAAAAGTTCGCTTAGATAATTGTTTGATTAGTTTTGTAAAGCTTAAATACAAATTGGATTAAATAAATGGATCCTAAACATATTGGGAAGGTCGCTTGAAAAAAATACATATGCACAAGCTCGTTTAGATCATTGTTTGATTAGTTTTGTAAATCCTAAATATAAATTGAATTGAATAAATGGATCCTAAACATAATGGGAAGATGGGTTGAAAAAAGTTCGCTTAGATAATTGTTTGATTAGTTTTGTAAAGCTTAAATATAAGTCGGATTAAATAAATGGATCCTAAACATATTGGGAAGGTCGCTTGAAAAAATACATATGCACAAGCTCGTTTAGATTATTGTTTGATTGGTTTTATAAAGCTTAAATATAAATTGAATTAAATAAATGGATCCTAAACACATTGGGAAGGTGAGTTGAAAAAATACATATGCACAAGCTCGTTTAGATCATTGTTTGATTAGTTTTGTAAATCCTAAATATAAATTGAATTGAATAAATGGATCCTAAATATATTGGGAAGTTGGGTTAACAAAGTTCGCTTAGATAATTGTTTGATTAGTTTTGTAAAGCCTAAATATAAATTGGATTAAATTAAAGGATCCTAAACATATTGGGAAGGTCGCTTGAAAAAATACATACGCACAAGTTCGCTTAGATAATTGCTTAATTAGTTTTATAAAGCTTAAATATAAATTGGATTAAGTAAATGGATCCTAAACATATTGGGAAGGTGGGTTGAAAAAAGTTCGTTTAGATAATTGTTTGATTAGTTTTGTAAATCCTAAATATAAACTGAATTGAATAAATGGATCCTAAACATATTAGGAAAGTGGGTTAAAAAAGTTCGCTTAGATAATTGTTTGATTAGTTTTGTAAATCTTAAACATAAATTGGACTAAATAAATGGATCCTAAACATACTGGGAAGGTGGGTTAAAAAAGTTCGCTTAGATAATTGTTTGATTAGTTTTGTAAAGCTTAAATACAAATTGGATTGAATAAATGGATCCTAAACGTATTGGGAAGGTGGGTTAAAAAAGTTCGCTTAGATAATTGTTTGATTAGTTTTGTAAAGCTTAAATACAAATTGGATTGAATAAATGGATCCTAAAATTATTGTTAAGGTGGGTTAAAAAATTTCGATTAGATAATTGTTTTATTAGATTTGTAAAGATTAAATATAAGTCGGATTAAATAAATGGATCCTAAACATATTGGGAAGGCCGCTTGAAAAAATACATACGCACAAGTTCGCTTAGATAATTGCTTAATTAGTTTTGTAAATCCTAAATATAACTAGAATTGAATAAATGGATCCTAAACATATTGGGAAGGTGAGTTAAGAAAATACATATGCACAAGTTCTTAGATATTGTTAGAATTAGCTTTGTAAATCTTAAATATAAATTAGATTAAATAAATGGATCCTAAACGTATTGGGAAGGTGTGCTAAAAAAGTTCGCTTAGATAATTGTTTGATTAGATTTGTAAAGCTTAAATACAAATTGGATTAAATAAATGGATCCTAAACATATTGGGAAGGTCGCTTGAAAAAATACATACGCACAAGTTCGCTTAGATAATTGCTTAATTAGTTTTGTAAAGCTTAAATATAAATTGGATTAAGTAAATGGATCCTAAACATATTGGGAAGGTGGGTTGAAAAAATACGTATGCACAAGTTCGCTTAGATAACTGCTTAATTAGTTTTGTAAAGCTTAAATATAAATTGGATTAAGTAAATGGATCCTAAACATATTGGAGCAATACGTAACTGAACGAAGTAC